>PVJO010009497.1:0-69243 GCA_004026905.1 Hystrix cristata
GTAGATCAAATCGGCAGCCTTTGTGTTTAACCACAGCGAGGAGGAGGGACAGAGGAGCGCAGCATGGAGGTGATTCAAAGTCCCAGTCAAAGCTGGCGAGGGGACTGGGTTGCCCATGCATCCGGGAGCGTGGCGTCTCCCCACCTCCATCCGCACGGCAGCCGGGATCTTGCCCTCTGATGACTGTCTCTGATCTGTCACTTGCCTAACAACAGCTGCTGGGTTCCATCAGGCTTCTGATCCACAGAACAGAAACCTGATTAGGAAGCTCTGAAGCCTTTTGAAGTGGGTGCCAGGTGAAAGGATACTGAAGTTTGGACTTGTAACCAGCTTAGCCAGGGCCCAGAGCGGGCAGAGTAGACCTCCCTCCTGCCAGGACTGTGTCGGCTCTGCTGGTGAAGGTCAGGGCTGTTGGTGCAGGTGTGGGGAGTGGGGAGAGAGGGAGGGAGGGAGGGCATCTGATGCAAAATAATCTGTGTTGGTGGCAACGTCAGGTGGTCCTCCACCAGCTCGGGCAAAATAAACTTTCTTCCTATGGCCGCTTCCTTTCCTAAGTTTGTGAGGGGGAGAAAGACACCGGGCTGTCTGTTTGTGTTCTAGAACTTCAGTCTCCAGGGTCATTACTCAGGCCCCATTGGTAAAGAAAAATGGTTGCTGCGTTGGTGGCCTCGTCTGGCCTCATGTTAGTATAGGCTGACTGGAAGCACAGCTGGGTACAGATTCTGATTTTGAATAACATCGTCGCCTCTTTTGTCCCTTGGCAACATCCCCCAATGCCACGTAGGGTTTGTTTTTGTGTACCCAACTCACCATCTGTCTCAGGGTTAGCAATCCAAATTCTGTGATAATTCAGCCTCCGCAGCCACCATTGCTGTTGATCTGGGTTTTATTGACTCTAAACCCTTGGTTGGGGGTTGTGATGCACCTAGGCAGACCCTACAGTGGGGTCAGCCGCCTCTTCAGGTCGGGCATGCTCAGTAGCATCTCCTTCTGCCACTGGGCGAGCCATCCTAACAAGGAGGAAGAGGTCGTACACAGGCTCATGGAGCTCAGAGTGAGCAAGAGGGCTCAAGGTGGGTCCCAGCTCTCTGCACCGGGACCGTTCTGTGGAAGGGGCTGGCGTCTTTGAGGAGCGCAGCGTGGAGCAGAATGGCTTTTCCCTAGCAGGCTGTACTGGCTGTCACTCACCACCCTTGCTGGTGGATCCCTGAGCTGGCTGGGGTGACCAGGCTCCTGGATGTTGGGCACATGTTGAGGGACGGCGATACCATCCCCAGGCTGGGCTGAACTCAGTGCCCACAATTGCATCCTCTGCCCAGCACTGGGTTTGGGAGTCTCATGTTTGGCCAACAATGGCCAAGATGATGTCTGCCAAGTGCTGCTGGGAAAGACAGCTCTTAAAAAGAGATTAAGGAGGTGATGGCTCTTTCCTTTGGATACTCTTAGGAATGGTTGTGACGCTGTGGTGATATGGTCCGTCTTGTGAGTGGGACAGCCCGGGGGCAGAGCTTGCAGGCTGAGGACACAAGATGGGAGAGACAGAAAGGTCCTGGGACGCTGTGCTTGCCATCTGTGGCTCAGCCCTGCTGCAGGACCTCTTCGTGGGTGAGATAATAGAAGGTCCTTATTGTTTTGGCCATTTTGAAGTGCTGGTTTCCGTTCCTTTCAGGCCAGAATGTCCTAAAGGCCTTGCTCCCTCACGTGGTCCTCAGACCTGTGGCACTGGTACCCCGGGAGCTTGTTAGAGGTGCAGATCCTGGATTCCAACCCAAACCCATGGCATGGGCCCGCTCATTTCTGAAGTTCCCAGGTGATCTGTGTACACATAAAGTCTGAGAAGTCCTCAAGAGTATACTTTTTGTTCAACAAGCCCGGTTGAGGAGGACTTGGGTTTTGATGGTAATGGGTTCAATTCCCCTCCAAGACGGACTAGGAGGTTGTTGGCTGTGTTGGTTCTGAAATCTCAGCTATGCCAAAAGAGCCAGGGAAAAGCTCAGGAAGATGGAGGACCTAGCTGGTCTTGCAAAGAAAAATATGAGAGTTGTTTATTAGTTTTTGCTGTCCTCAACCATTTTTCATCGACTCACATTTGGGTACAGCATTGATTTTCATCTAGAGCCGTGAGCGCAGTGAAATCTCATTAATTCAGGCCTCGCCAGTTTTGAAGTGATAATTGAAACTGAGGCCAGGCTGAGGGCCGGCTGGAGTGTGAGAAGGATGGAGAGCGAATGGTTTTTAAGGACTTGGACTCTCCAGGTGAATACAATGAGCCTCTTCCAATTATACACAAGCCTCCGCGTGTTCCAGTTCAGCGGGACTGCACTCGAAAATCAATCCATCAACAAATATTTATTGAGTGTCCCTCATGCCCACGTCCCTGGCTGCAGAACACGCTTTGTGAGAAGTTACTTTTAATCATTGCCCATGCGGGAAACTAAGGGATTTCTTTAAGAAATGCAATTTCTTACACAGTCTGTGTTCCTGTGCTTTGCCAGCTTCTCCACGTGTGCAAGCAGCGTGTCCCTCTCTGTCCCCAGCATCATCCCTCCACTCCCAAGGTGTTTATAACTTGCTGTAATTTCTATCATCTTAAAAAACCCTCTTTAATCCTGATCCCTCTCTTTCCAGCCACCCCCATAGTCCCTCGATCTCATCAAAGAGTTATTTGTTCTCTGCCTCCGGTGGGCCCCTGCCCCCCCCATTCAGCTCCACCCTATCGCCCTGTGGTTGAAGCTCTCTCCTTTTGTGTGTCGGTGGGAGACCTGACATTGCCACAGCCCCTCGTAAGCCCCCCGTTTATCAGTGGCTGCGTGCACTTGACCCTTCTCTTTCTGCAAACACTTTTGCTTGTGATCTAGGTTCACGCTCTATTTGCCACCTACCCCTCTGGTCACTCGGCTGGATCTTTCTGACTTTCTACATTTCCACGTCAGCACACCCTGACCCTTTCCTAGGTATGACATGGGATCCATGTTCCTGCTTGGGCCTCTGTCCGTTTCCACCTCTCCCTTCCACTGCTCAGCTATCGCTAACTTCCTTTGGATCTCTCACCTGGGATGCCCCCTCCTTAGGTGTTTGCTGCCTAAATCATTTCAACTCCATTCTTCCTATTACCCAGGGCCAAACTCTTAGAGTGGCCCCGGACTCCCTTCTGTGATGTGTGCCTTCTGTCTAATTGGTCAGCAGATCCCACTGGCTCTGCCTCTGGATTGTGGTTTGAATGTGATCATTTCTTTTTCTTTTCCTTTTTCTTTCTTTCTTTCTTTCTTTTTTTTTTTTTTTTTTGATGCTGAGGATCAAACTCAGGGCTTGTACTTGCAAGGCAAGTGCTCTAACACTGAGCTAAATCCCCAGCTTGAATGTGATCACTTTTCATCACCCCCGTCACTGTCTCTTGAACCCAGTCACCACTTCCTCTCCCGTGGCTGACGACTCTCCACGCTGCCTGCATGCCTGACCTTACCACTCCATCCTATGGGAGATTCTGTTTGAACCTAAGTCAGGATATGCCACTTTCTGGTCGGATGTTCCCAGTGCTTCTCTCTCGATTCAAGTGAATTTGAATCCTTGCCACAGCCCAAGGCCCTTCGTCTTCCTGCCCCTCTAGCTATACAGGGCTCTTGCTCTTCCTCTGCTTGCCCGCTGTATCTTTGGCTGAGACTGCTGACACTTGCTTCGCTCTTTCTGGAACTGGCTTTACTCAGACAGCTTGCTCCTCCTTCCCCTGAGCCATGCTTCCAGGTCTGCTCTTTTGCCTTTATGCATATGCACTTCTGTTGTCTGACCTGAGAGATACTTGCTTTGTGCTGGTGGCCTGCCATAGGGGCAGAGTTGCTTCCAGAGCAGGGCCTTGGCTGCTGGTCACCGCTGTGTCCCTTGACCCTCATGGGGTACTTATCGAAGGGCCAATCAGCCCATGAGGCGAGCTGTTTGGATTTGGGCTGAGCTTCTGCTGGCATTTGGAAGGACACAGTGTCACCAGTATCACTGGTATGATGGGCCGGCTGCCATCCGGGCACTGACCGTGGTGCTAGGAACTCAGAGCCGACAGCCAGTCCCTGCTGCTGCTGTCCTGGGGGCTGCTGCTGCCTCGCCTGGCTCCGCAATGTGTGTAGTGGCTGTGTACATACTTGTGTGCATTTATCTGGGAAGAGAAAATAAACAAGTAAACCCGGAAATAAAAAGATGAATGTAGATTGTGACAATTGCCCTGGAGAAAACAATGGGGGTGAGCAATGGGGTTGTCCCAGTGTGGAGGGATTCTTGAATGCCTGATGTTATACTTTAATCAGGTGTAACTGCACGTGATAAAGTGCACAGACAGGCTGGATAAAGCATTTTCCCTGATGAGCTACGGCCAATGAACACATGAATGTCCCCATCAGGATTGGGAACACTTTCATCTCTCTTGTGCCCTCTCGCACCCTGTCCCTGCTCCACTGGTCCTAAAAGGGCCTCATAGGTGAGTGGCTGGGAAAGGTGGCTCTGAAGATGCCTCATCTGAGCACAGCCCCAAGCAAGAGAAGGAGGGCGCGTGGGAGAGCCAGGGAAGAAGGCACATCCCCAGGTGGGAAGCTCACAGACTTGGAAGGGGTAAGAAAGGGTCACATGCTGGAGGTCCTTTTTTCCCCCTCAGTTTGTATTTTTTATTAGTACATGTTTTTTAGTATGATCACATTCCTCATGAAGAATTGGTATAGGAACATAACACATCTTAATTCTTTTTCCATCCCCTTCCCCTTCCCTCTTTCCATCTCTTGATCCCCTTCCCATTTGCAAAAGATCTATCTCCTTACTTCCTACTATCTGTCTTTTAGTTTGGTCTTTATTTAAACTTGGCTTTCTCATATAAGAGAAATCACGTGATAATTAAATTTGGGTGTCTGATTTATTTTGTTTAACATTATGGTCTCTGGGTATATCCATTTTCCTACAAATGACTCAAATTTATTGTTCTTTAAGGCAGTGTAGTATTGTGTATAAACATCACATTTTCTTTATCCATTCATCTGTGGAGGGACACATAGGCTGCTTCCAAGATTTAGCCATTATGAATTGTGCTCCTATAAACAGTATGCGTGGATCACTGTAATATGATGTCTCCGTAACTCTCTCAGGAAGACACTTAAAAGGGGAATAATTAGGTAGAATAGAATTTCTAGGTTTAATTTTTGAGGACTGTCTGTACTGATTTCCATAATGGTAATACTAGTTTACTAGTTTACATTCCTACAACGATGTTAGAAGGGTTTTATTATCCCTGCAACTTTGTCAGCCTTTGTTATTATTTGATTTCTTTGTCTTTTTTTTTTTTTGATGCTGGGGATTGAACTCGGGGCCTCATGCTTTCAAGGGAAGCACTCTAACCACTGAGCTAAATTCCCAGACCTTGTTATTATTTGATTTCTTGAGGATGGGTGTTCTTTCTGGGGATAGAATCTCAGTGTTGTTTTAATTTGCCCTTCTCTGGTGACCAGAGGTGCTGAACAAGTTTTCATGTATTTATTGACCATTTGTACTTCTTCTGAGATGTGTCTATTCATTTTAATTGCCCACTTTTTGATAGAGTCTTTTATTTTGGGAGGTCTAATTTTTTTGAGTTCTTTATATATTCTACATATTAGTCTTTTGTCTGAAGGAATAACTGGCAAATTTTTTCCCCATTCTGTAGGTTGTCTCTTCACTTTGTTGGTTGTTTCCTTTGCTGTGCACAAACTTTAATTTTATATGATCCCATTTTTTGATCCTTATTTCTTGTGCAACTGGGGTTCTGTTCAGAAAGTCCTTGCCTACATCTATGTCTTTAAGAGTTTTACTGTTTAAAAAAAAAAGAGTTTTGCTGTTTTATTTTCCAGCAGATTGTTTCAACATTTAGATCTTTGATCTGCTTTTAGCTCAATACATGATGAGATCTATGGGCCTAGAGTCAATCTTCTGCGTGCGGATACCCAATTTTCCCAGCATCATTTATTAAAGAGACTATCTTTCCTACAGCATCCGTTTTTGGCTCCTTTGTCAAAAATCAAATAGTTGAATATGCTTGGAGTTGCTTCTGCATCCTCTACTTTGTTCCATTGATCCATATATCTGTTTTTTTAAAAAATAATACCATGCTGTTTTTATCACTGTAGCTTTGTGTTATAACTTGAAGTCAGGGATAGTGATGCCTTCTGCTTTTCTCTTGTTGCCCAGTATTGCTTTTGCTTTTCTGGGTCTCTTATGGTTCCACACGAATTTTGGGATTGTTTTCTCTACTTGTGTGAGGAATGCTGCTTGTATTTTAATTGACATTGCATTATATCTGTTTATCAGTTTTGGAATTATGGCCATTTTGACAATATTTGTTCTGCCTGTCCAGGAACAGGAGATATCTTTCCATTTTCAGACATTCTCCTTGGTCTCCTTTTTCAGAGTGCTATACTGTAGTTTTTCATTGTAGAGGTCTTTCCCTTCTTTGGTTAGGTTAATTCCTAAGTATTTAATTTTTCTTGATGCTGTTGTGAATGGTATTTTCCTAATTTCTTTCTCTTTGAGTTCCTTATTGGTATATAAAAATGCTATTGATTTTTGTAGGTTGATTTTGTATCCTTCTGTGCTACTGAATATGATTATTAATTCTAGGAGTCTGAGAATAAAAAAAATTCTAGGAGTCTGTTGGTGGAAGTTTTGGGGTCTTCTGTATAGAAGATCATGTCATCTGCAAATAATGACAATTTGTCTTCTTCTTTCCTGTACAGGTCCCTTTTATTTCTTTCTCTTGCCTGATTGCACTGGCCAATGTTTTGAGAACTAATTCAACAGGAGTGGTGATAATGGACCTCCTTTGTCTTGTTCCTAATTTAGAGGCAAAGCTTTCACCTTTTCCCCATTCAATATGACATTGACCATTGGTTTGTTATATATGACTTTTCTCAGATTGCGATTAGATCCTTGTACATCTATTTTCTTTAGGGTTTTTTTTTTCCTCGGGTGTTGGACTTTGTCAAAGGCTTTTTCCATGTCAATTGAGATGATGATGTAATTTTTTTTCCTTCTGTTTATGTGATATATTACATTTATTGATTTTCTCATGTTGAAGCATCCCTGTGGCCCTGGGGTGAATCCTATTTGGTCATATGTGTGATCTTTTTGATGATTTGTTGCATTCTGTTTGCCAGTATCTTGTTGAGCATTTTTACATCTGTGTTCATTAAAGAGATTGGTTTATAGTTCTCTTCTGTGTTTGGGTCTTTTTCTGGTTTTGGAATCAGGGTAATGCTGGCTTCCAGGAATGACTTTGCAAGTACTTCTTCCCTTACTACTTTATTGAAGAGTTTGAGGAATATTGGTATTAGATCTTCCCTAGAGTTTTTATAGAATTCAGTGGTGAAACTATCAGGTTCTGGGGCTTTTTTGGGTAGTTTTTAAAAATTACTGCTTCAATTTCATTGCCTGTTATTGGCTTACTCAAGTTTTTTTTTTTTTTTTAAATGTTAGGTTCAGTTTTGGTAATTCATGGGTCTAGGAACCTATCCAATGTACATATAATGATTACATTCATCTCATTTATTTTGTACCTGTACATGATGCATCTTGGTTCTCCCTCCTCTTCCCCACCCCTCCCCTCTGCTCCCTCTATCTCTATTTACAGCAGGTTTACTCACATTTCTCCATGAATTCCTTTTCCCCTTCTTTCTTTCTTTTCCCTTCCTGCTTTTCCCCTTCTCTCTTTCTAGTTTTCTTCTCCTTTGTATATTATCTTCCTATTATATCTAGTATGCCTCTTTGTCCTATTTACACTTATGGTTTCTCATATTAGAGAAACAATTCGATGTGCATTCATGAATGTCTGATTTATTTCACTTAGTAGTATGTTCTCAAGGAACATCCATTTACATACAAATGACTCTAGTTTATCCTCTTTTATGGCAGTGTAGTACTCCATTGTGTAAAACACCCACATCTTCTTTAGCCATTCATTGGTTGTTGGGCATTTAGGTTGTTTCCAAGGCTTAGCTATTACAAATTGTGTTGCTATAAACATGGTTGTGCACACATCCCTATGATATGACAATTCTAATTCTTCAGGGAAGATCCCCAGTAGGGGAATAACTGGATCAAATGGAACCTCTAGTTCTAGTTTTTTGAGGAATCTCCATATTGAGTTCCATAGTGGCTGAACCAGTCTACATTGCCACCAACAGTGGAGGAGAGTTCCTTTTTCCCCACAGCGCCTCCAGCAGTTGTTATTGGTTGATTTTTTTCATAAACGTGGTTCTTTCTGGAGTGACATGGAATCCTAACGTTGTTTTGATTTGCATCTCTCGAATGACTAGTGTTGTTGAACCCTTTTTCATGTATTTGTTTGTCATTTTAATTTCTTCATCTGAGAAATGTTTATTCATTTCAGATGCCCATATTTGGATTGGATCTTTAAATTTGGGAGGTTTAATTTTTTTTGAGTTCTTTGTATATTCTAGATGTTAGACCTTTGTCTGATGGGTAGCTAGCAAAAATTTTTTCCCAGTCTGTGGGTTTTATTTAATCTTTTAAAGAACCAACTCTTCCATTCATTGTTTTTTTTCGTATTGTTTTCTTAGTCTCAATTGCATTAATTTCTGCTCTGATATTTATAGTTTCTGTCCCTGTATGAGCTTTGGGTTTAACTTTCTCTTCTTTTTCTAGAATGTTAAGGTTCAGCATGAGGTCATTTATTTGAGCTGGCTCTGTTTTTCTGGTATGAGTATTCACCGCTATGAATTTCCCTTGTAGGACTGATTTCACTGTGTCCTGTAAGTTCTAGTATAGGATTATTGTTTGTTTATTTATTTATTTATTTTTGGTGCCAGGGATCGAACTCAGGGCCTTGTGCTTGCTGGCAAGCACCCTAACTACTGAGCTAAATCCCTAGCCCTAGCATTACTGTTTAATTGTAGAAACGATTAATTTCTTCTTTAATTTCATCTATGACCATTGGTTGTTCACGAGGGTATTATTTACTTTCCTTGTTTTTCTGTAGTTTTGTGGTTTCTTTTGTCATTTATTTCCAATTTCAATGCACTATGATCTGATAATATACATGAGATAATTTCAATTCCTTTGCATTTACTTAAGCATGTTCTGTGAGCTACTATGTGTTCTATTTTGGAGAAAGTCTCAGTGCTGCTGAGAAAAAAGTGTATTCTGTTGTTGTTGGGTGGAACACTCTGTAGATGTCTACTAAATCCATTTGTTCAAAAGTTTGGTTCAGCTCAGATATTTCTTTGTCAATTTTTTGTCTAGCTAATCTATTTGTGACAGAGGGGTATTGAGGTCCCACATTACAATGTATTAGTGGTTCTCTGATTTTTCATATTTGTTAGTGTTTGTTTTATGTAGTTTGGTTGCTGGTTTTGGCATGTATATATGTTATCTCTTCCTTTTGGATTGTTCCCTTAACAAGTATGTAGTGACCTTCTCTGCCTCTTCTGATCAGTGTTGGCTTGAAATTCACATTCTCTGCAAATAGACTAGCTGCTCCTGCTTTTTTCCAGGTTCTGTTGCTTGGAGTATTGTTTTCTATCCTTTGACTTTCAGTCTATGAATTTCTTTTTGAGTTAAATGTGTTTTTTTTTTTGTATCCAGCATATTGTTGGATCTTGTTTCTTGATCCATTCTGCCAATCTATTTCTTTTGATTGGTGAGTTGAGACCATTCACACCGATGATTATAACTGATAGATAGCGACTTATTATCCTTCTCATATTGTTTTCCTGTTGTTGATTCTCCTTCTTTCCCTTCTATTTAATTGCTTGTCTTGCCTGGTGGATTCACTCCACTAGAATTCTTGTAATTTCTACAATATCCTTCAGAACTTTTTGGAGTACTGGTTTAGTGGTCATGAATTTCTTCAGGTGTTCTTCATCATGGAAGTGTCTTATTTCTCCATCAGTTTTGAAAGATAACTTTACAGGGTACAGCAATCTGAGTTGGGGGTTGTTTTCTTTCAGGGCTTGAGATACTTTGCTCTAGGCCATCCTTGACTTAAGGATTTGTGTTGAGAAGTCTGTTGTGATTCTGATAAGTTTTCCTTGATAGGTGATTTATTTCTTTTCTCTAAAAGCTTTAAAAATTTTTATTTTAATGGCACGTTTTAGATGTACATAGCGATAACATTCATCATAGAGGATTTGTACCTGTACATGATTTATCTTGTTGCTTCTTTTTTTCCTGTTCTCCTCCCCCCCCTTCACCCTCTCCTCCTACCTTATTTACAAAAGCTTTGTTTCCACTTTTTCCTTCTACTTCTTATTTCTCTTGTCCCTCTCTCTAACAACCTTTAATATTTTGTTTTCGTGTTGAATTTTGGAATCTTTACTATTTTATGCCTTGGGGTGGGTTTTCTTTTTTTTCCCTCTGATTATGGCTTTTTAGAGTTCTACATGTCTCATTTATCTGTATGTCAAATTCTTTTTCCATGCTTGGAAAGTTTTCTGCTATTACTTCTGTGAACAAGTTTTTCATGTCCTTTGTGCTATCTTCTGATTTTTCATTGATTCCAAGTAATCTTGTATTATCCTTCTTTGCATCATCTTGCAGTGATTGGATTGATTTTTCATGGTCCTTTGCTATTTTTGAGACGTCTTCATTTGATGATCACCAGCTGCAACACTGATTGTTCTGTGTATACTTTCAATAGAATTTTTAATCTCCTGGAAATCTGTTTGGATATCTGTTTTATAGCATCCAGTTCTTCCCTATGTTGGGCATTGATGGTTTCTCTGTCTTTTCTAAGCTCCTGTATTTTTTTTATTCTGTATCTACTCTAGATTCACTGTTTCCTTCATTATGGTCATCATCTCTTTAAGCATCTGTGTAATTATTTCTGTTTGTCAGGAGACATAGTCATCCATTTTGTTATTTCTGCTATTACCATTTTAGAAAGTTAAGGAATCAGACCTCTGATCTGTGCTGTATGTAGGCAGCAAGGCAAGGGTTCAAGCAGCCTGCTGTTCTTAATGCCAGGACTTTCAGACTCAGCCACTTCTGACAGTCACACAAACCAGGCCTGGCTTCTCACCATGGAGGGTGGGGGTCCATTGTCCTTTCTGGCCTGAGCTTAAATGTCACAGGGTGGCTATGTCTAGCCTGCCTCTCCACAACTCTCTCCCATTACTGTCTCTCATTCAGTCACTGTGGGAGGGTTATGCTGGGAATTCTGAAGTGAAATTGTTTTTTAGTTATTTAGTTAGTTGTTATTTAGTTTTTAGTTTTGGTCTTAAATAATCAGCCCCTTCCAGAAATGGTGCCTGATGAAACACTCTCAAGCAATGTGTCAGGTGTTGCACTGGATTACTTCTCCAACTGCTGCCTGCTATGTGGACAGAGTCACTTTGGAGTAAAACCCTACACTGTTTTTGGACTTTACAATAGCTGTGGGCTTTTCTTGGAGCTGGTAATGCTGGCCTGATCTGTTGTTTCTCCCTGGAACTTCCAGCCCTGGAAGCTTACCTTGTGTCTGCAGAGAGAGGCTCCCCTTCCTGGAGCCAGGATAAACTTCCAAACTGCTTTCTCCCTTTCTCTGCATTGTGATATCTTTCTCCAACTTCTCTACAGCTTCTAATTTTCCTATAAGTTCCTTCCTAATTCCCAGAAATCTACTCATTTTTTCTGTTTGCCACGTTGTTATTTTCCAGGTGTCTCGAGTCTGAGTCTTAGAGAGGCTGAATTTTGCTGCTGATCACTACTCTGACATTTTGGTTTTCTGTGGAGGTACCTTTAAAATCTTTTAATTCTGAAATACTTTTAGACTACAAGGACTTATTCAAAAATACAGTGTATCCCTGTGGACAGCCTCCCCTGTAACAGCAGCTTGATGAGCTCATACCATAGTGAAGCCAGGAAATGGATATGGATACTATGCAGTGGATTTTACCACAGCCTAATTCAGATTTCACTAGGGATGCATGCACCCGTGTGTGGGTGTGTTTCCATGCCATTTTATCATGTATGCGTTCATGTGACCCTGGATATTGTCTAGTGACAGAGCTGTCCTAAGCATGAAGGTGTGCCCCATGTGGCAGCTTCAGGGTCTTAGCCACTCTCATCTTTAACCCAAGCAACCATAAATTGCTTCTCTTTCTCTATAACTTGTTATATACATTGAATCAGTGTGTGGTTGTTTTTCCTTCACTGTGTGAAGTCCTTGAGGCCCATCCATATTGTCAGGTGTATCCATAGCTTGTTCCTTGTTATTGCTGACAGGCCTCCCAGTATGGCTGTACCACAGTATAACCATCCCCCTCTGAAGGACGATTTACACTACTTACACTAATAACTAGACTCAAACCTTGTGTATATTTCAAGATGCTTGCCATTTGGGGACCTGGAGCCAACGGCACTTGAACTGGGAGTGTGGATAGAGACGAAAGTGAAACTCACTTCCCCATTTACCATGTGAGGGTGATAACGTTTTCTACTCAGTCTTGGGGCCGGGCTCAGTGAGTTGAGAAGGGCCTGGTACCTGGTAAGAACCTGAACACACTGCTGTTACTAAAGAGAAAGGACTCGAACCTCTCTGGCAAGCAAGGTTGCCGGGGGGTGCATGCGGTTCATGAGCTATGTAGCATTTGGGCTGAGCTGGAAACACATTTCTGCTGTCAACATTGCTTCCCTTCCCTCCCTGTGTTTTCCGAAAGGCTGTGGCTTGTTGTAGGTGTTGGAAGATGTGTGGGTTTCCGAAGTGTGGAAGGACCTGTTTCCGGGGCATGCTGAATTTCTGCTGGTCTGGCCCTGGCACTCTGAGAAGAGAGTCACCAGATGGGGACTTCTTTCATCCTACACTTTGCTAAGAGGAGCACCAGAAAAACGTGTTTGGGGGCTTTGGCGACTTTCCCTCCTAATGAATGAGACGGGCTTTGTAAAGTGGCCTGTGGATGTTGATGTACTTTGTCTCCTCCGCATGCCGAAGGGCACTTGTGAAAGGCAAGATGCTTTCTCTGTGCAGTTTAATGGTGACTGTGGGAGCTGCAGGTAGTGGGATTAACCCCAGCGTGAGTACCAGAAATGACAAAATGCTCCAAACTCACTTTACGTCTTTGGGGTCCACTGGGGATTATAAGTGGTTCTTAGGTGTGAGGCCCAGGGGGCTGCAAGTGGTTTTCTAGTCTTTGCTTTTAGGACTTGGGAACCTCTCACCTGAGTCGAGCTCCCAGCTCTGACCTGACCAGCTGTGACTTTGACTTTTACTCAGTTCTATGAGCCCCAGTTTCCCCCTCTGAAATAAGGGCTGGCAATACTTTGATCACAGGTTGCTGTGAGGCTCCAATAAACTGTGACACATAGTAGGAGCTCATCAGGGGTTGGTCAATAATAGATATTCAGTAAGTGTGAGATGCTTCTGAACCCACCTCTGCTTGACACTTCACACTGGGCACCTCCCTCCATCCCTCCTTCTCATTGCTGCTTCCTGGTCACCATGTCCCTACTTAAAGTTCTCCTCTAGCCAGAGTCCTGGTGTCCTTGGAGGACAGGAGCTAGAGTCCTAATGATGGTGATGATCTGTGCTGGTAGTTTGTTCCCACTGTGGAGCCCAGATCCAGTCCGGACGTGGTAACACATGCATACGCCAGCTCAGGGACCTTTGCAGAGCAGATACCATCACGTCACGCCGGACTGAAGAGGGACAGCGTGCTTTGCCCACTGACACCTGGCCAGTTGGTCCAGCTCTGGTGGCCTCAGCCTTGAGAGGCTGCTTGCTGACATCTCTGTCCTGTACTCAGTGGTGACCTGAGCCCACACTTCCTCCACTGCACAGGCCCCGGCCCCATGCATGTCCCTTGGAGTCTGGGTCCTCTGGTGGCCCTGGGTGGGAGCTTGCGGAGTGGGAGGGGTGGGCTTCAGTGCAGCCACAGGGAGGCGTGAGGCGGTGCTTGCCTCAGCATGAGGACCCTGCAGAGCCCTCGTCTCCAGCCCGGAGGCAGGTTCATCTCCCAGCCAGCCATGGCAGACAAAGTCTTTAGAATGTGGCTTTCTTTGTGCCTCATTAAATTTGCTCTCTTCTCAAAATGGAAACCGCTTTTATTGTACTTTTTCTGATTGTAAAAATGATGCATGATCATTGTAAAGAATTTAAACCACAGAGGAAGCCATAAAGATGAAAATTAAAATCTCTTCTGTCCTCTCCACACAGGGGTCACATTTTGGTCCCTTCTTCTCTGGCATCTCACTGTGCTCAGGCACACGCGTGCCCCTTTGGATGAGTAATTTCACGCAAATCAGAACATTTCCGGCGCTGTTCTGTAACTTGGTATCTTTCTTCCCAATACGTGATAGAGACATCTTTCTAAGTCAAAAAACAGAGTGTTAAATTGGCAATTTAGATGACTGCCTTAAGTTTCATTGTGTGGATGTTCCATTAGTTAGCTGGCCAGTTTCTGTTGTTGGAGATTTAATCATTTTTGGTACATTGTCTAGCTTCAACGACGTACATATACATTGTGAACTTGTATGATTACGTTGTCAGAAACATTCCTAGGTCATTCATTGCTGTATTTGTGCTGCCAAATTGGTATATGAAAAGTTTACTCTTTGACATGCCTGCCAATGGGGCAGAAGAGCATCCTGCTTCTTACCATCCTCAGGAAGCCTGGCAGGGGCATGGGTACCAGTCTGACAGAGAAAAGGCGCCGTTCCATTCCACCTGTCCCTCTTCAGATGGTCAGGGAGCTGAAGCATCATTTGATCTGCTCCTTGGACACTGGCATTTCTTCTTGAAATACCTTTTCCCATTTTTTCCCCAGTTGAGCTCTGTCTTTCTTGTACTTATTTGAAATCGCCTGGCTGCTAAAGTGATGAATTAAGCCAAATCTTCTAATATTCTCAGGTTGACTGCCAGCATCCGTCAAGTGGAAGAAGGTGAACTGGGTGGTGACAGGAGACTTCTTCAGGCATGCTGGTCATGGGAATCCAGGCCAAGAACCCGCCGGGCTGCGACTGCCCCAGATCCCAAGTCTGCACGGGGGTTCCGATGTGGCCAACCACTGCAGGAGCTTCTCACCTGATCCACTGGGGCCTCTTCACCCTCTGGTCCTGCATAACTCCCTCGGGGTGAGCCTGGGCAGTTGCTGGGAAGACAAACTCCTTTGTCAAACTCTTACCCAAAGTCAGTTTTCATAACTTAGGGCAATGCTTGCTAATGCATATCTGTGCGTAAACACCTCCACGCAGACCAGACAGCTCTGTCCATGGCCGCACGTGTGCCTCGACTTGACAGTTGCCAAGAAGCAAAAGGGAACAGAAAGGGCCTATTTATTGCTCTGAATACAGGGCTAGGTGTGCGGGAAGCTGTAGATAAAGGCTGGTTGAACAGGCGAGGAATTGGCACATACCAGATTCCAGGAGTTGGAGGGGACTTCAGACCTCATCTTCTTTCTTTCTGTCACTTCACAAATGGGAAATGGAGGTTCAAAGAGGGGAGGCAAACTTAACAGCGAAGACAAGCCCTGCAGTGAGACTCCAGACCTCTGCTGCTTCCTCCTTCCAGTGCTTGACACCCGCTCTACTTGGTCTCGGGTCCTGGAGTCTGGAGTGGCATCACCGTAGGTGCAGGCTATGGCCACTGTGTATGACCAACACTCTGGCGTGGGGTAACTTCGCAGCCCAGAGCCTCCTCCATGGTCCCCAGGGGATGTCTTGGACACATTTCCAATTCATCTCCCTGCCAGCTTCCTGTGGGAAAACACCACCCTAGAGACCTGGAACACGGATCTTGATGATTGGAACTTCCTGAGGGGTGGACGGAGGGAAGCAGCAACAATCAGCAGACTCTCTGACATCTGCTACCCCCTGTGTAGGCCCACAAGCAGCAGGACCCAGGTCTGAAGTGTGTCCTTAAGGGCTTGTGTGTTGAAAGCCGGTCCCCAGGGTGGCGTTGGAGGGGTGGAACCCTGAGGAGGTGAGGCCTGGTGGGCAGTAATTAGGTCACTGAGGTGCTTCCCTGGGGAGGAATTGATATGGTTCTTGTGGGACCCAGGTTAGTTCTCATGAGAAAGTCGTTTCATAAGAGCAAGATCTGCCCCCGTCTCGCCAGGCAGTCACTCTCAGGTGCTCCTGCCACTGTAATGTGATCCCCTGGGGTCCTCACCAGAACCAACGCCCTCAAATCTCCAAAACCTTCTTTACGTGCTCCCAGCTTTGGGTATGTTGCCGTACAGCAGAAAATGGACTAATACAGGCTCCTCTATCCACAGTGACAGTACACACTTGTTTGGTTATTTGCTTGCTTCTGGTCTGTATCCTCCTGCAGAGACTGTGACCATCTTGCTCACCCTGATGACCCAGCGCCGAGGGCAGAGCCTGAGGACTTGGGGAGCCTTACCTGGTCCTCTGCACCAGCTCCTGCAAAGGTAAAATCAAGAAAACATCTGCCTGTGTGTTCATTTGCGAAGGCCCAGGGTAAGAATCTGCTTCCATGTAGTTGGCAGAATTTAGGTTCATGTGGCTGAAGGACAAGGTCCCTTTTCCCTTCTTGTGGACTGAGGTGCATCCTTAGCTTCTAGAGGCTTCATCCGTGATTCATGGCCCCCATCAAGGCCAGCAATGGTGATCAGATCCTTCTCATGCTTCCAACCTCATTTCCTCTCCATTCTGTCTCATCTTCTGCTCCTTCCTCTGCTTTGAAGGACTCATGGAATCACACTGTCTGCATTTAGATAACCCAGAATAGTTTTTCTGTTTTAAATTCAGCTGGTCAGTAACCTCAATTCCATCTGCTAAGTCCCTTTGAAGTTATTCCTAGGTTAAAATTTGGTAGAATAACCAGAGGTCAGAAATGTTTCGGGAAAATCTTAGGGATTTTGGCTTCTAGATTGTTGGCACATGCCTGTAATTCCAGCACTTGGGAGGCTGAGGCAGGAGGACTGCCACGAATTCAAGGCCAGCCTGGGCTTCATAGTCAAATTCAAGGCCAGCTTGAACTATGTAGTGAGACCCTGTCTCAAAAAAAACAAAACAATCTGCCTCTGCCTTCCATATTTACCCAGGAAGTAAATGGTAGGCAGGACCCTAGCTCTGTCTTATGACCTGGAGCCCAGTTATCCTCTGCACTCCAGCTGGTTGCTGGTTGCACAAGTTGACCTTTAAACCTGCTGATCGTTTGCCATAGATACTGTTCCCCCACCTCTGAGCTTTCATCCTGATAGGTACTTGGCTCATTCTAGGATAGAGGAAATATTTAATTAGGCCATATGATTTTGTCCCCACTACTCTCCAGACTCCTGAAGAGCCATACGGCATGGGCTATAACATCTCTTCCTTTTGGTCTCATAATAATGATCTCTAGGTTTTAGTCAGATACGTGGTTACACAGAATAGCAATAGAACTTTCCAACCTTTTTCACAGCTAGGTATGGACTAATGACTCAATTCTGGCCAAAGAGCCACGAGCAGAAAGGAATTATGAATTATGCTGCTTGTATGTTCAGCCTTTAAGGAGAAGGGGCGTACACACCTCCTATCCTTTGTCCATCCTGGAAAGAAGTGCCACACTGTCCTGGACCATGTGGCCAGCATGTTTGCTAGGGCGGATCTTGGCCAACTAGGAGAATCTGGGTCATTATCTGACCCCACCACCCACCCCGGACTGCCTGTGTTGTGCTGTTACACGGAAGAAAAATAAGCTTCGCTCTTTCTTAAGCCACTATCATTTGGTGTCTCTATTGTAAAAGCCAAAATTTTAATCCTGAAAAGGTGATATCCAGACTGTTGACATATATACTGTAATATGCCTTTACTATACTACCAGTACATCATTTTGGCTTTTTCAGGATGCATCAGTGAAGGCTGGTATACAAGATAAAAATACCTTACGTTTTCTACTATGTTGTACATAGTCACTCTCTCTATTTCTGTCCACTGGTGATGTCCTGATAGAGAAGTGGGAGTCCTGGGAAATTACTCCATGTCCCTAGTTCTAAAAATGTGGTCAGCTTCAAACCCGGCTTTTTCAGTTTTTTTTTTTTTTCTTTTTTTGGTGGCTCTGGCTTTCTAGCAATATCAAAGCTGACATGCCTCTGGGCTACGGTTTCCTTTGGCTTCCCAGCAGTTAGGTGGATGGGGAGGCTGGATTCTTGTGCAGAGGGGAACTGGCAAAGTCCCAGTTAACCGTCAGCCTCCACCTTCAGGTTTCAGCAGCAGCCTGGTGTGGCCAGCTTGGGAGAGTGGGTCGGACAGTGCGAGTAGAGCAGTTACAGCGCCGGGCGGGCACGAGGCAGGTGCCCTGGCGGGGCCCACCAGTCCTGTGGATGTGGTTGCATTATTCTAACTGAGCTAAGACCGTTCAGTACATCCCTAGTTCCCACATCCCTTTATTTTCATGCCTGTGTCACCTCTGTCCCATCTCCATAGTTGCAATCCTGGCCGCCTCCTCTTTGGCCGTCACAGTGAAAATTTGGCAGGTCGTGTGGACTTCACCCATTGGCTAGCTGCTTTCACAAACACATGATTTTGAAAGTCCCAAGCACCAGGTGTTAAATGTGTGTCACTTAATGTATTTAATTGCAGGATTAGTGCTGATATACAAGAATGTATTTAAGGACATATTGCATGTATTATTTTAAAGCTGTGATGAACACCAATTTTGGGAGACTAATTAAATGATTGGAAACCACATCTTGGCATTGTAATATTTGATCAACAAAAGCGTTTGTGGAAATTAGGTGTAATTCAACTGCCTCATTATACAATTAGTTGTTTTGTTGTGTCTGCAGCCGTTTTCCCCAGATCCCCTGTCCAGGATGCTGTGTCCTCCAGCCCTGCTGGCCTCCCCGAATGCTGTTACCATGCTGGTTTGTGCCTCACTGTGTTCGGGCTTGCTCCTCCCGCCTGTGTGGTCGCCCGCACTGCTGTTCTTCAAATAGTTTTGGTTCTTCTCACCAGTACATGGTGGGTTGCAGTCTGCTCCCCCGCCCTCTCGAAGTTAGGTGTCCCTAGTAACTAAGTGTCGTGGGCAGCAGGGACATGTGCCATTTCTGGGCAGATACTTTCAGAGCTCCGTGGAATGTACCCCTTTCCTTGCCTTTGCCATGGCAACTGGGGATTTTCAGATAGTGGCTTCTCTAGCAGCCTTGGATCTTGCCATGACCAAGATATTTTAGCTTATTTACGGACATCAGTATAAGTTAGAAACAGCTTTTATTGTTCCAAGCCACTAAGACTTGGGGGCTGCTTTGTTCTGCAGCATGATGTAAACATTCTGCTGGGCAGAATCAGGGGCAGCCTCCCCTGATTTTCCTGTGGCTGGTACCTCACACAGTCACCCCTCCTCAGAAGGGACCTCTCTGTGCTCCTCCCCGGAGCCACCTTTGACTGCATTTCTTGCTTTTTGTTCTCCACAGCACTCATCATCATCTAGGGTTATTTTATTTGTCCATTTTAGGTGCATCCCATTAACTCGAAGGTGTTTTCTTACATATGTATTTCTCTTACGGTCCGTGGAGTAGTGTTACTGTCATAATCTTTGGGAACAGCTGCACATGTGTGAACATCCAAATGCCCAGCCCCCAAACCTGGAGTCCCACTCTGTAGTAAGCACATGTTATTAGTATGTAGCAGGCCCGTGTCAGCACATGGGAAGAGAATGCAAGAGTGGACTGTGCGGATCTCCATAACCCCTGTGCGGATCGTGGCTGCCTGGACAGTGTGATGGACTTCCGGCAAATGATACATGATTAGCCACACTGCTGAAGAGGGACCCAAAGGAGAAAAAGTGAATTAAGTTTAACATCTGCTGAAGAGCCTGCATTCAGAGCCCTAATCCTTTCATGTGTTCTTTGAAGAACTGCTACATCGTTGGTGCTTGTGGATGGGTGCAGAAGATGATAGAGTGGAAAAACCCCAGTCGTCGGTGAGTCCGAGCTAAGCGGCGATTTGGAGGCATTGGGCTTGTGCAACGGAGTTTGAGGAATAACAGCCAATTTGTTTCACTTGTATTTTCAATTTTATGCATGCGCAATAGTAATATGTGATAAAAATCTGTCTAATTAACTCTCAAAGAACTCTTTTAATAAGTAAAATTAAAAATTCTAGGTGATAAGAAAGCATTGTGTCATGGTTTAATTGGCAGCATATTTTTCTTTCATAGTAGAACAAAAAACAATGGTGCTTCTTGCAATTGTATGTCTTAGGGCTGATGAGACATGGTATTTTTGTCTGAGACGGTGCTATCACAAAGCCATCTGCCGCGTCATTCAATTCAGTTTTGGGTGAGTTTAAACAAGGTCTCTGGCCAATTAGGAAGTTGACTCATTTGGATTCAGAAGTGCCCGTGATTTCAGTTTGACTCGGCTGGGACTGGAGAAGAGCCAGGATTTGATCTCTGACGTGGTCCGAGGCCTGGGCTCGGCTGCCTGGAGATCCTGCTCCCAGCTGGGACAGGGCGCCTTGGCACCCAGAGAGACAGCAGTCCGGACTTCGGGTCTGTCGGTATCACCACACGGTTTCTGTCTGTCTCTCTCTCCACACAAATCCTTGGTTGTGTTAATTCATGGAATTCTTTTTTATGAATTTTTAATTTTTCAGAAATTATAGGCTCAGACAAGCTTAAAAAATGTAGAGTAGTTCCCCAGACCCTTCACCTGTAAGGTCTTCCCCAGTGATAAGGCTCTATGTAACTGCACAGTACCAAAGCTAGGACACTGACCCGGGTCCTGTGCAATGGACTGTGCCACAGACACAGATGTCACCAGGTTTTTCTATGCCATTTAATCATATATGTGAGTCCACATGGCCCAGGATGCGGTCAGGTTGCAGAATCAGAAACAAGCTGTGAAAACATGGTACTTCCGTAGTGGCACCCCAGTTCCATCCCTAACCCCAGTGACACAATTTGTTTCTGTCTCTACTTCTGTTGTGTTGAGGCTGTGAAACACGTTGACTCATAGTGCATGTGGGACTGGTTTTCCCCACTCAGCCGCTGGGCCTCGTCCCAGTTGCTGTGTGCACCACAGAGGGTGCTTTTTTGTTGGCAAGTAGTATTCCACAGTCTGGATATTCATCTAATCACTATCCGTTGGTGGATGTTGGGGCTGTTTCCAGTTTTTGACTATTGCAAATTCATGTGCACTTTTGTATGAGAAAATACATTTTTATCTCTCTGGGATATATGCCCAGGTATATGATTGCTGGATTGTCTGGTAAGTACATGTTTAATTTTATAGGAAACTGCCAAACTCTTTTTCAGAGTGACTGTTCCGTATACTACTCACAGCAATGACCATCAGTTATTATGTTTGTCCACAACTTTGCCAGTGTTTGGTGTTGCTGGCATTTTTAATTTTAGCCATCCTGATAGGTATGCTTTGATAGTTCATTGTAGTTTTAATTTGCCTTTTCCTGATGGCTGATGATGTTGGTCTTCTTTTCAGTGTATATCGTCATCAGTCTGTCCTCTTTGGGGATGTGTCTGCTCATGTCTGCCACCCACTTTCTCACTGGGGTGTGTGTGTATCTTTACTGCTGAGTCTTGAGAGTTCTTTATGTATTCTTGATATTAGTTCTTCCTCAAGTATGTAGTTTGCAAATATTTTCTTCCAATTTAAGGTTTTCTTTTTATTCTAACAGGATCTCTTACAGAGCAAAAGTTTTACATTTTAATGGAGTCTAGTGATTTTTATTTTATTGATTGTATTTTTGATGTTATCTCTAAGAACTCTTTGCCTTTGCCCTAAATCCCAAAGCTTTTCTTAATTTTTACTCTAAAACTATTCTAGTTTGTATATTTAAATCTATAATTCGAGTTATTTTTCATGTAAGGCGTGAGGCCCAGGATCTCTCTCCGCCTCTCTTTCTCCCCCACTCCTGAGCCTAATTGCTCCAGCATCACTTGCTCAAAAGATTATCCTCCCTCCATTAAATTGCTTTTGCACCTTTGTCAGAATCAGTCAACCACAGCTGTGTGGGCCTATTTCTGGGCTCTTTATTCTGTTCTGTTGATTTGGGTGTTGATCTCCATTGATACTGCACTATCTCAATTACTATTGCTATATGGTAAGTCTTAAAATTAGATAGTGTTATTCCTTCAACTTTGTTTTTCTTTTTTGAAATAATTATTGTAGTCACTTTGGCTCTCCACACACATTTTACAATAAAATCAATACTCTTTAAAGTTGATGAAAAATTTTTATTTAGAAAGGAAACATATGAGTTTGCTATGTCAAACTGTACCATCGGTCCCATTGTGAGAAAAATATAAATGCTACACTTAAAAATTTTGTCTGTGAACTAAGTTTAACAATCTCATGGATCAGTAGGTTGGCCTACACCCCCCTCTCCCAGCCCTCAGAGGGGAAGTCTATTGAGAGGACTTCCCTGTGCCCCTCCGGAGAAGCTCACTTGTTCTGCCTCTTGCTTAGTGCTGACTCTATGGTGGCTGACAGGCCCGCAGCAGCCGTCTCTAGGATGGGTCACAGCTGATGGCTTGGCCCAGATGTTGAGTTCTGCCCATCCGTGGGCTCCATGTGGACTAAGGAAACTGGTCAGATCCTCCCTTAGCATAGCCGAGTGCTGGATGGAAAGAGTCAGTAGTTGGCAATGGGAGCAGGGTGGAAGCCATGAGGAAGGAGGGCCGAGAGGCGGCGAGGCATGCAGAAAGCAATGGACTCTGATGGGTGAACCAGCAGATTCCTCTCGGTGGGAGATGCAAAAGCAGGGAGCTGCACCGTCCTGGGTCCTGGCAGCAGCCTGGGAGAAACAAGGAACAGGACAACCAGGCCCTGGAGCTGTCCTAGGTCCTGAAGCACCTCTTCTCCCGGTGATCTGAAGTCCATGGTTGAACTGGCAGTGTCCTCTCCCCATCTTGTACAGCCCCCGTACTTCACACAGTGTTAATACAGCTTTGGATCCGCAGCCATGGTGCAACACAAGACAACTTTGGGGTGCACAGGACCTGGCGTTAAATCACAGCATATCCCAGAAGAGAAAACTGTCCCCCTCTAGAACGACCCGGGCAAAGACCAGTCATAGGTTGTTAACATCTCACTCTTCCTGCCCCTTTTAACCAAGAGAGATGTGCTCAGCTTTAGAGGTTTGCATGAGCAATACTCTCCAGGTTGGAATTTAATAGCACTGTTTGGCTTTCATTGTGGTTTTTGATAGTAGTTTTCTTACCCATGCTTTCCTTCCTCAGACTTCTCCTATGACATGGTAGAGATTCAAATTGTCAGCCAATGAACGATTGAATTCGATTTTTTTTGCAATATTCTTCAATTTTTTTCTTCATTTTTTTTCTTCTTCTTCAATTTTTTTAAAACCCCAACTGACTATGAACTTGGTGAAGGTACGGCCTGTGCTTTTGTTTTGTTCTCTACCATTTTGCTCCAAAGCCCTAGTGAAGTGTTGGCCCAAGAGGTTCCCAAGTGCGAGAGCACAGCCTGTCTTGGGAGTGGCAAATGGGGCCACGAGAAAGGCACCGGAGGGTCTTGGCTGCTGGGCTGGGCTCAGGGTTCTTGTCAGTGCCTGGCAGAAGCTGATGTAGCCGGCCAGCGTGAGCGCCATTCAGAGGCCATGCCAGAAACTCGGCTGGCTCTCCCTTCCTCGAAAGCCACTTTGAGAGGATGCTGGCCCATTCACGTGTTTCCCCACACACACATCTTCTCTTCCTTCCTTCCTGGGCTGGGCCCTGCCCTCGCCCTGCTCCATCTGGCCTGGCCCTACCTGACTCTGCAGACCTGGCACTCATCTGGGAATTCTTGGCACCAGAGAGGGAGCCCTTTCTGAGTTCTGGGCCCCAGCGCTGCCTCGAGTGTCCTCTGGGGTGGTGGGCCTGCATGACACCTGGGCAGATTTTCCTTCTAAAGCTGGGCAGCTCGAATGTTGGTCACTACCCTGGCTTCACTTTCTCTTTTTGTTGGCCTCCAATAATTTGCTGTGAGCTAAGGGCTTTATTGCAACTCTGGCTGAAGATTTTTCTTAAAAGAAAGTCCCCAACCAGGCTGAACGCATTAGTGTTGCCAGCACGACCCTTAGCCTCCTTCAGAGTGAAGGTCAACAAATAATTTTCATCTTTGTTTAAAGCATCTTTAATGGAGTCTATAAAACACCCTAATTATGAATGATTATCTCCCCAAGTGCTCAGGAGCTTTTCAGAGCTTTTCTATACCCATTTCACTCCATTCACACAGAGTTCAAGTTGTCTGATGTACTTAAGTAAGAGGAGGCGTTTCTTTTCTTTCCTTTTCTTATTTTTTTGAAAATAAAATCCCATAATTCAGAGTGTTTATAAGGTAGGCCAGCTCTCTCTCTTTCTCTTCCTTTCGTCTGAAGCAGGGAGTTTTTAACTTTACCTTCCATTGGTTTCCATCTTGTCACCCAATGAGGAACAAGTGCTGTTTCAATGATGTGTTAGTCTCTTTCTTATGAGATAGAGCAAGTTGCCTTCGGACACACAGCCGGCTCTTACATATGTGACCTCCCCCGAGCCCTGCCAGTGGACACTAGAAGAGCCACTTAGGCCGGGTTCTTCTGCCTCAGCCCTGCCGACATTCGGGGCTGGACCTTCCTCTGTGGCAGAGCTGTCCCATGTGCTGAAGGCCTTTCAGCAGCATCCCTGGTTTCTGCCCACGAGATATACCTAGCAACCCCTCCTCCCCGTCTGTGCCAATCAAAACTGTCTCAGACATTGTCCAGGGAGCAAACTCACCGTTGGTTGAAATCAGTTGACTTAAATCAGTGGTGGCAAGCCTGCGGCACACATGCTGCGGTTTGTATTATTGACAGCTCTGAAAGGTTTGCCATCACTGACTTGAGCCATTTTTCAGATGAGAGGACCGAGGCTCACGTGAATGGAAGATTTGGCAGTGGCCCTGTAGCTGGCCTGCTGCAGGGCGAGGGGCTGGCAGCCCCTTGGTTTGCTTGTGCCAATGGCCCACGGAAGCCTTGGGGCCCGGAGAGACCCGTTTCTCCTCTCCTGTCCTGTGTTTGCTTCCCTGCCGCCCTCCTGGTGTAGTCCTCCCCAGCATGGATGCCTCTGTCTAGCAGTTACCTCTCGGAGATACCTCGTGCTTCTGCCTCATCTTTAGAGCATCCACCAGAAGCCTGGAGAGGGCGGAAACCCCGCGATTACTGGGCGGCGGTCCCAGGAGTCTGCGCCTGCTCCCCAGTCCCAGGCTGCCCAAGGGAAGAGGGCATGCACTCAGAGGGAGAGAAGTTGTACGACGGCTGCCATGGCCCTGAGCCATCGTCGTCATTCACACCTTTGTCCTGGTCGTGTTCTATTCATGAGCCAGAACCACTGTCTCAATTCACTGACAGCCCTCTGTGGTACCATGTAGACATCACGCTGGAAATGGCCCAAGGTGGTGGACCCCGACCTATCTCATTCCTAATATTGGCCTTTTCCTGTGCTCTCTTGCTACTAGAGTTGACTGGGGTAATGTTAACATCAGGGTGAGGGGTAGAAGATGGGCTGAGTGTATTGTGTACCTGTGTTGTTATTTTAAGGGGGGAGCATTTCATCTAAGGTTTTACACATTCGGAAAATGTTGGCTTAAACAAAGTATAACAAGAATTACTTATTGCAGGACTTCTCAGAGCCTTCACTGGTAAGTGTTCTTTGATTATCCCAGAGAAGTAAGGATGCAACATTTCCCCAAGATACTTTGACTACAGGACCCATTTTCTTTTCATGGAGTGTCTCATTCCACCTTTCAAAGAATGTGTTTTTGGAAAAATGTCACCTAGAGATGAAAGTGCCTCTCACCCTACTTCCCATTGGCCAGTTCTAAAACAGCTTTGAAACTAGGAAGCATGAGAGACCATCAAACCCTCTTTGGGTTGGATGTTTCTCAGTGGTGGGATTCTGAGCAAGAACCCCTGGGAAGAGAGAAAATATTTCTCCAATGTCTGGATGTTCCCAAAGCTGTGGGAGTGAGTCTCGCAGACCCAATGGACCTGTGCACATCACGGCCACGGAGATGATGTGGCTGGGGAAGAGGGGGCCGGGGGATGCGTGAGGGGCAAGTGCCCACCCTCACCCTGGCCCTCCTGGGAAACTTGAGAGGACAGAGTGCAGTCAGAGGAAGGAAAACAGGAGTCTCCACTTGTACCCGATGGTTTTGTTTTTTTATCTGTTTGCAAATGTTCAGTGTAATGGTTTGAAACCTAGCCGTGGAGCTGCCGCCGCCCACACGCAGAGCTGCCGTACCACTGAGCACTCGCAGGCAAAGCCATCTCACCAGCGTCGGCCATTACCCAAGCTCACACCAGGGCAGGCTGCTCCCCTACCCCCGGGCCCTGCCCCCGCCGCCCTCCACACACACAGTTCTTCTTTTTTTAACTCTCCAGCACTCGTTTTCTCTAGAGGAGACATAAAAAGAAGGCAGAGATGGGACGAGCAGGGAGGATGCTCCTGCCTCATCGGAGCCACCAGCTTTCGGGAGAGAGCGGCAGCCCCGCCCTGCCTGTGGACTGACCACTCAAAGGTGAGAGAGGACTTTGTGATTTCTTTGTGCACCTGGAGGTCTGGGATGCGAGGCCAGGTGAAGGGATCTTAGTCACTGAGCCTGGTCTGGTGCCTCGGAGTGTTTCTATAAGGCAGCATGATGGCTGTTCCCTTCCAACACACGCCTTGTCTCTGACACAAGCCCCCGCCCAGGGCCCCGCCAGAGCTGTGGAACCCAGGGGCTCCTGATGCGCCCCCCCCGCCCAGCCTCCAAAACCCGAGGTGTGGCTTAAGGTGTGATCCTGCCTTTAGCTTGACCTGTTGATTGCTGGCCCTTCCCCCTGGAGGCAGTAGTGACCCACACTCTGGGGGCCATATGGAATGGTTCTCCGTCCAAGGGGATTGGGGAAACCTGTTTCCCTAGTGGCCCCAAGCCCGGTAATCAGAAGCAATCAGACCCGGCTGTCCAGCTAATCTGTATGAAATAGGCTTCCTTCCTTGTAGAAATCAACAAAGTCTAAAATAGAAGGGACCGTAATCGGAAACGAAGCTATAGAGTTCTGTGTGTGATGCCACAGGCAGAGACATCCGCATGGAAAATATTAAGTACAAATTACATGGCTTACAACCATGGGAGCCAGGAAAAGAAGTGATTTCCTTGCTTATTAAGCATATTTATGGGTTGGAGGGGAGCTGCGTGGGGACATCACTTCCGGAAGGTTGAAACCTCTCAGCAGGAGGAAAGAAAGAAAAGGAAGAACAACAAAGATGGACAGAAAGGGAAAAAAGGCCACAATGTAATGTACATGTAAAAGAGAAGCAGAGAAAAAGTCTCCCAATTCTGTGCAGTCAGGGGATGAATCAGTTCGCAAAGATCTATTTTTAGTCTCCAAGATCTGCTGTTACATTTTGCCTGGCATTAATTAATGTCACAGGCATGTTTCGTACAGGCTTCTGAAGGGCCTTAGCACGTCATTCAAACTGGAGGTGCTGACCCTAAGTGTGGGCACTCCTCAGCTCTCCACGGTCTGGTCTCTGACACAGACATGCGTCCCAAATGTTCTGCCCTCTGCCCTTGTCCTCTCCAGGTTTATTTGTCAGTCTCTTGGGTCTCTAGCCCTTGGATGTCTGGCCACTGGCCAAGGGAGAATTGCGGTTCTTATGCTTTGTTTTTCAAAAAGGAGAGGCTGTACAAGCTTAAATTTTATATAGCTGTATATAATATATTGTAATATTGGGTCATGGCTTGGAGTAAAAAAAAAATCAGGAGGAAAAGCGAGACCCCGATCTCCAAACAGGATGATTTTGACAAAGTTGATTTCATAATTTGGGAACAACTTCCAGTATATTTTAGGTGGTGTAATAGTTTTAGCATGAACTAATTACACGACTGGGGCTGGTTGGATGTTGGGCGAGAATGCGTGTGGGGCTGATTACCCTCAAAAGACCTGTCTATATTTCAGAGGAGCCATGTCAGAGTAGGAGCTACCGTAAGCATGGCACTTGGCTTCCTGAGAGGGGACAGGAGATAGCGTCCGGCTTGAGTAGGCGGCAGAAGGAGCAATGAAAGGCCAAGTGGTAATCCGCCAGTAGGGAGAGATGTTTTTGTGCATCTCTACCATTCTTAGGTCAGTGAGACAATGAGACTGTATCATGGCCCCTGACTAGAAGAGGCCTCCCTTACATGCTCCTAGTTACTCTGAATATTCTCCTGTTCTCCTAGAGCTGGCCTGAGCCATGGAGGACTCATCGTCCAGCAGCTCCCATCGAGGCTGGTGTGTAGTGTTCAGTCTATGAGCCATTTCTGCTCGGACCATCTAAGACTGGCACCTGGCTGAGCTCTTCAGAGCAGGCTGGGAGAGTTCCCATTACATCTAGTGATGTGATTGCAAGTGGAGAAATCCAGAGGGTGCAGAGGGTCTCTGGGGGTCTGGTGACCATTGGCAGAGTTGACTTTCAGGTTCTGGAGGAGGCCTACGGTCCCGGAATCTCTGAAGTTCTTAGGAGTAAGAGGCATAACAGGGCATGTGAGCCAGCAGAGTGCTGACCGTGGATCTCAGAGCATGAGGCTCAAGTCCAGCATTGTGCACTGCTGCGTCAGGGGTCCTGAGTCCAGCCATCTCAGTCCCACGTACCCATGCTGAGTCCCCGTGCCTCGATCTTCCCCAGGGGATCTGCAGCCTGGGAGAAGGGCACAGTCAAGCGTTCTGGGCTGGGAACAATTGTGTCAGTGAGAGGGAGAGCCACAGAACGGGTTCTGGTTGGTAATGAGGGCCTGTGGCTCTTTCCAAGCTGGCCACGTCTGTGGCCATGGGTAGGCAGGCTGGGCTCCTAGTTTGGCAGACCAGACAGGCACATGGCTTTCAGGCCTTGTCCTCTGCTGGGGATCTGACAGATTGATGCCTTTAGAAAATCCACTGGCTTCCTATGATGCCCCAAACAGAGTCTCCCTCTGCCGCTTTGTGAGTCCTTCCTGCTGAGCAAAGTCCAGTAAGGGGTCTTGATCACCGGCCGGTCTTAGTGGGAATTAGGGTTCCCATGAAAGAAGGTCTCCATGGGGCCTGGTGCTGACTGTCGAAGGGGAATGGTACCTTTATCATCACCATCTTACAGAATGAAAATGGAGCCTGTATATTTTATTGTATTCTTTGTATTTTATTTGAAAAAATATAAAAATGTTGCACTTCACCCATAGTATGCCCACTGATCTTACTACAAGGTAAGGTTTCCCTCTCAAAAATATCTTGAAGGAAAATGATCCCTCCTGAATGAGGTAGACATTTAACTGAGAGTGTCCATAGCCTGCAGGCTTCTGCCTAGGCCAGAAGCACCCGTTCTGCGGTGTGCTGTCTCAGAGTTGCCCTACACACCTCTCAGCCCTGGTACAGGCTGTAAGTGAACAGTAGAGCTTGGCTTGAACCCAAGTGCCCAAGCTCTCTCCCACCCGGCAAGGTCCCCCCGACACAGATAAGAAGGCCTGTGAGACCTAGTTGTTGCGCTGCACCCTGGGAAGGGTTCTCTTTGACCCATATGTGTTGGGGAAGATGCTGGGGACGGGGCTCCTTTTCCTATGGGGCCGAGACCCTCCTTAACCCTGTGGGTAGACCCTCATGCCAACTCAGGGCCAATGTGGCCCAGCCCACAGCACCCCCGCCACAGTTCGCCTCTTCTTGTGTGACCTGCCACGGGCCTCACATCCTGTGAGAAGCCCTAGAAACAGGCTCTGTTGATGAAAACACACACACACTTCGCCACAGGAAATGTAGTCTCACGTTTGCAGCAATAACCACCGGGCTCCTCACACAGACCAAAGAGGGACAGAGTTTAGATTTTAACTAAATTAGGAAACACATGCTCTCTCTCCTTCTCTCTTTCTCTCTCTTTCTTCCCTCAGCAGTTCACAATTTACCTCACTTGTATCCCCTGCCCTTTTTCTCTTCCTACCTGGGAAGCTGGATGTTTAGGAAACAGAGACTGTATTTCTCTGAGCTTAGATAAAAGCTGTGAGAAAACAGGCTACTAGTAATAACAGAAGTCAGCGGGCCTCAGGTTGCAGGTAGGGTTGTCAGAAGAAACATAGGACTCCCAGTTAAAATTTGGATTTCAGTTAAACAGCGAATACTTTCTCACCATAAAAAGATTGTATGAGATACATTTACTGTTCCTAAATTCATGTTTAACTGAGCATCCCGTATTTTTAATGTATTTGCTGTACCTAGTAATGGTAGCATAGGAGACCCACACTGTGACGCTCAGAAGTGTAGTCGGGGAGAAACTTCTTCAGGCTTGATTCCTGACCCTCTGAGGAGAATGAACAGCCCATTACATGCCCCCAGGAACTCACGCTAATGTTTTATGTGCAAGGAGCTCTCCTGGGGCCTGCCCGGTAGAGGTGTACTGTTACTTGTCGTCAGAGGGAGAAACGAAGGCCCCAGGGAGCTGGGCATGAATTGCCAGGGAGCGCCACCAACTCCCGGCCTGTCTCCCTGCATAGTACTCACTGGCAGTGGGTGGGTGAACAGCGTGAGCTTTGGAGGAGCAGTAATAACAGGTTAGCTTGGAATCGCTCTGTGCAGAGATGGGAAGGGCTGTGTCAACACATGCAAATTATATGCAAATATACTTGGCCTGCCTGGCAGGCTCACCTACCTGCATGGTAGACCCATGCACACAGCCTCCAGTTGTCTGTGGTTTCCAGCAGGGGCAGGGGTAGCAGTCTGAGAGCTACTGGGGCCCTAGGAGGCCTGCGTTCCTGGTGTACGTGGGCCTGGGCGAATGCACACACGTGTTTTCTCCATGTGGATGCGGATGTGAGGGGGTTGGTGTGGGGGTGGATGCATGAGGCTGTGGGGGGTGTTGATGTGTGCGTGACCTGCCACCATGATTTGTGTATTCCTAGCAAGCCACATGGCTCCTGTCTCCCTGGATAACCTTTCCTGAGGCTCTGGAGAGAAGGGAGGAGTCTTTGTTGGGCATCTTCCTGCTAATAGGGTTCATAAGAGGGGGAGATCAACTTTAGCTGGGGACGGGGTGTGGAGGCCTTCATTGAGAAGGCAGCCTTTGAAAGACCTTGCAGGGTGGGTAGGCTTTGGGTATGCGAATCCAGGAAAGGAAAGGCATTCCAGGGTGAAGGGACAGCGCAAGCAAAGTGTGAGGGAGAATCTGTGGGCTGTTCGGTCTGACTGGGAGTTCTGTCCATCTACCCACCCATCCTCCTAGCCACTCATCCATCTAACCATCCACCCCTCCACCTGTCCAGCCAGCCAGCCAGCCAGCCAGCCGTGGCCATGTGCATGGAACAGGTGAACAAACTAGAAAGGTCTCTGCCCTCATGGAAACTGCATTAGTAAGTAATGATACATCTAACAGTTTAACTTCATTCGCAGTGGGCTTGGGGAAATCTGAGCTGGTTGGCAAGTGGCATCTAAGAAGGTTTCCTAAATTGTGACCACTGAAGGTGTAGTAGGAGGCAGTAAGGAGCAGAGCGGGCCTGGCAGCTCACGAGTGTTGCCCTCTGGGGATGCTGACATGGATGGCGGCAGACAGACCTGAGAGGCCGGTGTGTGTCTGGGCTGTGGGTGATGGGAAGGGAGGCTGGAGAAGAGGGTGGGGAGGCTGTCGGAGGCCATACACCTGGGACCTTGGGGACCAAAGGACATTGTTCGATCCTAAGACCAAACAGGACTGTTGGATGGTTTTAGCCAAAGTTGGGGTGTGTGGATTTATTTTTATGTTTTTAAAAGGCCCCTCTGGCAATGGTGGAGAATGGTTTTGCATGTGGTAAGGGTGAAGGTAGGTAACCGCAGCCCGTGTACTTTAGCTACCAGCGGCGTCTTCGGTCCAGCACGCCCAGGGGCTCACTAGGCAGCATCCTGCGACTGTAGCCCTGAGTTCAGCACCCTGCTTGGCTTCCTGCCACCCTTGCTTCAGTGAGCACATGCGTTGGCTTCGGGCCCCCAGGCTCTGAGTTCTTCCTGTTTGAGCCAGATCCTGAGAAACTGGACCCTGAGAGAACAGGAAGGAGTCACTAGATCTTAAGCATGCTTAAGACCCACTGCCTGACTTTCGAGAAGGTCAGGGCCTGAGTTCTGTTTGGCCTCCCTTGCTGGGCCGGGCATAACCTTACAGGACAGATCTCCAGGGAGCAGAAGGCTTGGCAGGCGCAGCGCATTGCTCCACTGAGGAGCAAGGGCCAAGGCCTACAAGGTGAAGTGCTTAATTGTGTTGGACTCTGCCCAGGCAGGGAGGATCTCCTGCAGCCGAGACCTGATTGCGAGGCTGGAAGAGCAAGTTTGACTGTCCCGAGGGCCTTCCAAACACCCTAGGAAGGCAAGGTGGGGTGGGAGAGTCCAGCTGAACTCCCCAAGGTCAAGGACAGGGCAGCAGGAGGCTTTGGCCAGGGTGATCTTCGAGAGGCAAGAACTGCCCTGCTGCTTTGTACTGTAGTGAATTCTTTCTCTGAAGAAGTCGCAAGCGTGTTTTTGCTCTTCCAATACAAAGGAGAACTTTCATTTAACAATTGCTTACCAAGTACCTACTTGCACTTAGGCTAAGAAAGTAAGACTTTTGTCCACATTATCAGTGCAGTGTCTGGTGAGAGGCTGACGTGCAAACCAGTTATTACGCTGCGCTGTCCTTAGGTCTCCAGCGGCTCAGAGTGTGCTGGAGCTCTGGGGCCCGAGGGGTGTGTGTGACCCCTGTTACCTGCACGACTGGGTCACAGCTTACAGAGGGCGGAACATCTGAGTGGGGGTTGGGTCTGATTTTCCCATTTCAGACCGTGGGAAACAGATGCATTCAGGTGCTTCCTGCTGCTTCCCTAAGGACGCATCCTGGTGCTTCTCCAAGGACGGGCAGATTGGTCAGTCCCTTACCATGTGTAGGTTGCCCGACTAGAACCAGGCTCTGGGATCCGCGCCAGTGCCCTGACAGTCTTCTTTCTCCATCCATCCACTCTCGTCTCTTCCACTGCAACTCTAGCTTCCCTTTTCTTTGATCTGCAAAGTCCTCCTGTTCTCCTTCTGGAATTGCTCTCGATCCCTTTTGCCATCTCTAGGATAAGTTCTGTGCTACTTGGAACAGTTTCTCCTTTGGCCGGAGAAGCCCTGTGCCACTTGTCACCTTCCTCCCCTCTGGCTTCCCTCTTAGCACTCTCCTTGCTATCAGCCTGCTGATATGTTAAACTGTGGCCTTTCGTAAGTTGCAAGGCCTCCAGACCTCTTCACTCGGGACTCCCTCTGCCTGGTTCCCTTTGCCCTCAAGTGTCCTGTGGCTGACGCTCCTGATCTCCCAGGGTTTGCTAGGGGTCGCCCTTTCTGTCCTCTCTCTCAGCACGCATCATGGCTCTTCCTCCTTTTGTCGCATCTGTCTCCCTCTAAAATGGCCTCAGATGCGTATGCATTTTCTTATTTATGGCTTTTCCTCACGCTGGACTGTCTGCCCCATGAGCGTAGAGACCGTACCTATCCTGTCCTCCCCCTACCCGATGGCTTCAGTAAAGCCTGGGACGGGTTGGGACACAGCGAGTATTCGTTGAACATATGAGTAACCATTGAATGCGATTCTCCTGACACCTGGGAGAGATCACACCTTCTCTTATTGCTTTTTTGGGTTAGAATCTGCCTGTTTGTCTTTCTCATCATTTTGCTCTCCAATTATCTTGATTATGCATCATACAAAAGATGGCTGAAGCTTCTAGTGAAGACAAAAACCCTCTCAGAGGCAAGAGGAAGGGAAGGGCCAGACTGGACAGAGACAAAAGCCTCTCAAGTGGATAGGAAAGCAGGTGAGGCTGGGCACGTGACGCACTGATCCTTCTGTCTGTGCGCACCGGGGAGCAGCTGGGACTCGTGTGGCCGATGGTGGGGGGCCTCGTCGGGGTGGATCTGTTCCCGCTCTGCTTACTAACTGCTGCTCTGTGGTCTTCAAAACAAGGAGGTGGCAGATTGATTTTAGCTCAGGGGCTCAACCTCACCGGGGAAGATCACCTTGGACGTTTGGGTACCAGCTCAGCGGGGAGGGGAGCCATGGCCACATCTACCCCGGATGTTGGAAGGAGGGAAGGGGCACCTCACTGTCCTTGACCTTGCTTCACAGGTTGGTCCCTGAAGCACTATTGGCTCTGAATTCTAGGAGTCTCTCATGCTCTGAGAATGTTAAGGGGTGAGCCGGAACCCTGAGGGGAGGGAGACGCCTCCCTTCATCCCTGGTGTCTGGCCTTCGGAGAAGTGATCGGAAGCCCCTCCTGGAGGGTCTAAGGCTGGGCTGATTTAGAGGATACGTGGTTGAGATTCATCTTTCCCTCGTGTTCGGCTGAAGTCTGAGTTCCTGTCACTGAACAGGACGTCTGGGAAGGAGCTGCACGTGCTTAATATGCATTACGCTGTGATTTGGGGGATAAGTGCACACACACGAAACCGATGCTACCACCAGGGCCGTTTGGCACATCCGTCACCTCCCAAGGTTTCCTCTGCCTCTTTGTCGTTATTGCTACCTGTGGTAAGAGAACGTAACACAGGATCTACCTTCTTAGAGAATTTGAAGTGCACACTATACTATCGTTAGCTGCAGGCGTTATGCTGTATCACAGACCTCCGGAACTCACTCATCCCATATACCTGACACTTCGTACCATTTGACTATCACCTTCCTGATTCCCACTTCCTCCAGCTGCCGGTGACCACTATCCCGTTCTCTGGATTTATGAATCTGATTCTTTCAGATTCCGCAGATAAACGAGACCACGCAGTACTTGTGTTATTGGGCCTGGCTTACTTCGCTGAGCGTGACGCTGCTCCAGGTCCCTCTATGTCGTTGCAAAATCTGGATCTCTTCTTTCTAAAAGTTGAGCAAATACTTCAATAAAGGGTTTTTAAAGAAGAAGGCGAAGATAAAAACAAATCCTGCGTGAGTGGGGCCGTGGTCCCGGGCTCAGGGCAGAGCTGAACTGAAGCCACACCAACGCTTTCCTCTGGGCCTGGGTGGGATCCTGAACTCTGGTTTGGACCCAAACTGGGTAGTTTATCATTTGAGCTCTGCCAACTTCCAAAAAGAATTTGAGGGCACTTACAGTAAGAACATACCCAGAGGATATGCAGTCAGAAATAAAGCCAGAATGAGGGCTCAGAGGCCACAGAGAGGAAGAACGAGCCAAAGCCTGGGGAAGGGCCAGGGGCTCCCAGGCCGGCACTTGGGTTCGAGGAACAATCATCATTTGGTTTCAGGAGGACAAAAGTATTTGTGGCTTGCAGAAGCAGCTGGCAGGGGCTATTATACAAATCTGTGTTTTAATCTGTTTATTGAAATGTTTAAACATATTGTTTGGTAAATACAACCAACAGACGCTGATTCGCCAGCCCTCAGGAGAGAGGTGTGGCAGGTCTTAGCCTGCCATGTTCCCCACCTGGACTGATGAACCCTTTCTTTAGTTTTTTTGATTTTCAATTTTTTTTTTTTTTTTTTTTTTTGCTAACTCTTCTTTTAAAAAAGGGTAAGTAAACAAACTCCTTACAGAGGAAACTTTATGGAGGAGGGGACCCCCGATTTTCCTGTTAGAACTGAAATACAAGGTTTTTTTCTTTATGGTCTAAAAAATTAATCTCCAAAAACAGTGGGTGATGCCAACAAAACCACTTCAGATGCTGACAATGATTTCACTTTCATGCTCGACCATTGAAAGTCTGATAGCCCAGAGCTCGGGAGCGGTGTCGCGGCTTCCCAAGGAGGGACACGATCTTTGGAAAGGAAATGCTCTGCCTTTGCCCGGCCTTTCTGATGTCACTCAGGCCCTTCGCTGCATGTGATGCCGTGCGAGTACGGCCTGTGACAGTGGTTTGGGGAAAGGAACCATAGTGGGCAGTTGCCAGTGGGAGGACGCTGGTGTCGCGGGTGTGGGGAGGCGTCGTACCTCCCCCCGCATGCTGCAATCAAGCCTCGTGCGCAGGCCGCTGGCTTCATGGAGGAAGCAACGTCAACGTGACAGCCACTGTTCCAGAATGAGCCCAGGGAGCACTTGTTTCCCAAACAGCGTCTGGTGCGCAGGGAGAGGGATGAGGCAGCAGGTCAGGGGAGGCGAGGGAGGAAGAGTTTGGGGGCAGCTGTCTTGTGAAGCAGAAGGGCATCGTTTTGGCTCACTCGGCACTCATCGGGCACTGGTCGTGGCGACAGGGCTCATCCGTCTTTCCCCTTCCTCACCTGGTCATCCCAGGGGGTTTGAGCCAGAGAAAGCAACCAACCCACACGTAGCCCATCCAGCTGCTCGAAGTGTCAGAAAATTTGGTCAGATATTTCCCCAAGACTGGTGTGCAAACCCCTGAGGTATTTGTGTGTGTGTGACTTTTTACCTTTAACTTTAGCAAGGACTTTTTTCCTTTCAATAAATTTTTTATTTTGGAATCTTTTTATCAGCAAGTTGCAAAGTTAGCACAGGAGTTCCTGCATCCCTTTTACCCAGTGGCCCTCAGGAAGCATTCGTCACAACTAAGAAACGCACGCGGTGCAGTCCTGAGAACTGGAGTCCCGAGCGCCAGACTTTGCGTGTGTTTCACAGTCTTCCACGTACAAGGATGCTCACCTTCTGTTCTCGGATCCAAGCTGCCATTGGTGGTACCTTTTAATATGGCTTCCTCAAAGAAGTGTAACACATAGGGAGTTATTTTCATGTATATTATTATCACAGCAACAAGTAATATAGCTTGGGGCAAATTAAATGATAAAAGCGAGTCCATCCGAAGAAACACGGCCACAATATGAATATGAATAAAGATGGCACGTGGTTTGGTCAGGGGAAATGGTGCAGCCCTTCCCTTCACAGACCCAGCGGGGGTTTGGGCTTGCCTATTGTCACCAGCTGGTTAGTAGCAAAGCCCCGGCCTGGGGAATTGCAACCCAGTGCCCCTTCTGTGTTCCACGAGCGCCTCTCTCCTGTTCTGGGAGCTGTGGAAAGGGAGGAAGGAAGGAGGTGGAGAGGAGAGAAACTCTCAGTAGAAATAAAGTTTCCTTTTCAATGATTCAGCTGACCTTTGACCCCCATTACCATGCATAATCAGAAACTGGCTGGGTGCATCACGCTTTAAATAAAAACATCATTTAAGTGGCCCTGAGGACGTGCAGACAGATAATTGCATGGGACACTCGTCCAATTACATGTCAGGGGAGGAGGCCCTTTTCTATAAGCCTGGAAATGAGAACAACAGCCCACTGCCACACACAGCTGTGGAGTGCTTCTCTGTGAAGGACCTCAGCAAATACAACCTCATTTTTCATCACATGAGGATGGTGATTAGGAGCCTCTTTTGATGGAGAGAGCTGTATGAAGGCCACTAAGGAGAACCAGACCTCCAGAGGGAACTGGCTTATGGGGCAGCCAGAGCGTGTGTCCCCAAAGTGGGGCACAGCTGAGCCCAGGGTGGGGCCCTCCTCCGCGGCAAGCAGGAGTGATGGCGCTTGACTTTGACTGTAGGCCCTGTTTAGGAGCCTTTGAGGCCTTCCACGTTGGGCAGCAGAGCTGGTGTGTGTGTCGTGGCAGGTCGTGAAGAGAGAAGGGTTTGGGACACTTTGTTGTCCAGCAGATGTTAACCAAGGACTGACTGTGCGCTTTGCAGGAGTTCTGGGGCTCTGTCACCCAAGTGACAAAGTGTCCAAAGTGTGGTGACAGGCAGAGCGAGACACCTAACCACTGCTGATGACACAAGGGATGGGTGGGCTAGAGAAGGGGTGGGGACACAGAAGCAGAGACGTGCTGCTGAGCACCCACTCGGGCATCTCCAGAGGAGAAGAGATGACCATCTTCCTTGACTAGACTTGGGTGTCTTGGTTCTTATTAAATTGTGCCCACAGTATCTACAAGAACATTGAAACAAACGAACAAGAATAGCCATTCACCCCATTTTTTCGCACATACTTTTGGGGCCATGAGTTCAGTCCTTGGAAGAGAATCATGAGGTTGAGGAGACGAATGGTGGCAGCAGGGAGGAGCCCAAGGAGCTGTGTCTTGTAGCCACTACTGAGGCACCAGGAAGCATCGCTCAGTCCCCTGCTTGCCTGTGAGGCTCTGCTGGGTCCCCACACCCCCACTCTCCACAGATCCACCACTCACAGCCTGAGTGAGCCAGGTGGCTGGGCTCTGATGATCTGCTCATGGCTTTCTGTCCCAGGTGGACCCGGAAAAGGTCCTGGGGACTGAGCCCCAAATTCTCCCAAAGGCAAGGGAGCTTTCTGCTCCTCCTGCCACAGCTCTGAGGGACATTTATGTCCGATCACCTGAGGCTAGTGTGGCATCGCTCTTGGGCATATTACTTGTCCCACCTGTGTCCTCCTTGGGCACAGGGGTATCTGGCGTTCTCCCCTGGTTTGGGGCTGCATGTGATAGTTCTGTCTTGAAGAGCAGTCATATAGATGGCAATTTGCCAAAGAACCGTGCTCTTGGCTAGGGATTACTTTATGTTTTTCGTTTGTTTCCTTAGGGAAAAAAGGCCTGAATGAACAAGAGAATTCCTCAAAAATTATTTTTCTTTTGCTATGGTGACTATTACCACATGCTTAGCTCATTGGTTTTCTGTTGCATGCTGTCCAGAGTCAAACTCTATTGTGGAGCTTAGCAAAACTAGATGTGGAGTGACTTATTTATTGAATATTGAGATATAGCACATATACCATGCAGTTCTCCCTTTTAAAGTGTATAGTTCAGTGGGTTTAGTACCAACCATCATGATGATCTATTTGAAAACATTTTCAAGACCCCCAAAAGAAACCTGGTCCTGTTGCTGGGTACGCCCCACTTGCCTCCCTCCCCTAGCTCCTGGCAAGTGTCGATCTATTTCCTGTCACTATAGATTCACTTCCTGCAGCCATTTCATAGGAATGGGATCTCGCAGTGTGCGACTTGTGTGTCTGGCATCTCTTGCTTATTGTCATGTTTTCAAGGTTCGCCTGCATTGAGGGCGAATCAGAACCTCAGCTTCTTTTATTGCCTGCTGGATGGAAAGACCACATTTGTTTATCTCTTCAGCAGTTGATATTTTTGTTTTTAATCAAATCAACTCCAAAGGCTTTCATTTTGTTTTTTATAAAATTGCTTTGTAGAAGAACTCTTTCCAGGTGAGGGGCTAAGTGGCAGTCTCTTTGCTGAGGAAACCCTTGGTTAAGTCCAGTGGAACGATGGCTCTGCGAGAGCGAGTGTAGAGATGGCTCAGGAGGCGCTGGTCATCCCTTTCTACTGTGTTCTCTTTCTCATAATTTTTATGCTACTGAGCTTTGGGGCCTCCACCTCACTTCCAAAGAAAGTCCCATCTCCTTAGCACGAGATCCTGGCACTCTGTTGGCTGGAGCCAGTCCATACTCCAGGTCCTACAGGGGACAGCAGAGCACATACAAGTCACTGCTTCTTCTGCCTACAAAACTCTCACGGTCCCCCAATACCAGTTTAGCTTCTTCCTCAAGAAAGTTTCCAAGTGGCACTTACAATATTTAGCGCCGGGAAAGGCGCAGGTACCAATAAAGCGAAGTGAACGCTGATGTTGGCCATGGGTCAAGCTGCCCGGTTGCTGGCGTGCATGGGAGACATCGGAGGCCATAGTACTGCATCTGCCGCCGACTGGAGGCCGTCGCCATGGACCAGCTTCATTGCACCTGGCCATCTCTGTCTTTTTCCCATTCTCCACTGTGCACTCTGCGTGTCCTCTCGTACCCGGGGAGGTTTGCGCAGTCCGTGTAAACCAGTGCATTCGTGCTGGGGCGTGTGGGAATGGAAGCCATGTGAGTCTGCATAATTTGGTTACTCCAAAGCCCAACTCATCCCTACAGGTGAAATAGCCCCTAAAATCCAATCTAGCTAGACACGGGGCTGAAATCTATGGCCAGCTGGATATTACTGTCAAAATGGAGCAAAGAAGCACCCCTCTCTCCAGTGAGAAACAACATGTTTCAAAGTGAGGGAGTCAGCCTAAAGAAGTTTACACACTACTCTCTCCGTACAGCCAGTTTTGCAGTGGAGCCGCCCTGTCTCCCTTCCCAGGGCTTTGCTTTTTACTGGCTCGGAGTCTGTTCACAGATCTGTCGTGACTCTCAGCCCCCATCATCTGGGATAATGATGTTTTCAGAGAAAGGTAAAGAGCAGTCACCTCCTTCACTCCTGTCTTCGGCCCTTCTGGAATCAGAGAGAATGGGGCTGAGACCAGTGGAGTGAGATGAGTGGAGTAAGACGTTTCCTTGGGTGGCACAACGTAAGGGTGTTAAACTCGTTATCGAGATAATATTTTGGTGCAATATTTTAAAAATAAAATTAATGCCAACAAATCTATATTGATCAAAATATCAAAACTTCAAGATAGAATCACAGTGATGGGGGCTGAGCCCCGCCCCCTGCTGTGGCCATCTGCAGTGCACGTGGCCATTCCGGGCCCTCAGGAACCTCCAGGGTCACAGCAGGGGCTGTGCGGCCGCCCTAGCAGCGCAGCTTCGGGCACGCGGGCACCCTGGCCCTGCTCTTGCCCACCTGCACAGAGCAGCCTGCTCACCGAGCAGGACTCCTGCTCGCCTTCATTTCTGGGCAGCGGCCTCTGTTTACAAGTCGTTAGATCAGCAGTCACAGTTACTAAAGACCCGAGCTGTGGCTGCACTTTTTTTTTTTGTCTCTGCTTCTGTGTCTTCCTGTTTTCTGAAGGTTGCTACTCACATTAAGTAATGTATAGAAAATAATTGACTTCCTTTTTCTGAGCCAGACCAAGTTTCATCTCTGCTTGAGTCACCTCCAGGTTACTCAAAATGGTGCTTTTCTCAGTTAAACACGGAGTTGACTCAAAGGCCAAGCACCGGGGGGCCCTCCTTTCTTACTTCATTTTCTAAAGCACATGGAACATCTCTCTGTACTCTGGGATGCTGCCGCCTGCAGAGCAGGGGCTGGCAGAGGACAGCAGGATGCCATCTGGGCACAGTGACGGGCTCCCTGCCGAGTCGGGGAGGGGCGCCGAGCCCACTGTCCTCCCCCTGACCAGCCCGGCGGGCCTTGCTGGATCTGTGGCTGTCATCTCAAGACCAGACCAGGCCATCGAGGTTTGGATCAGAGCGTCTCCAGCCGAAAAGGCCTACTCTTCATAAAGGTATGTAAGTTCTGCACGACACAAGTGTGCAGGAAATGCCAGTTTTTTTTTTTAAACCAAGGCACTCTTCTACCCTGTGCTCTTAATGATATATTTGTCTTCAAGCACACAGTTAAAAAGAAAAACTGTGTAAAACTGGGTCTGACCCAGCTCAGTAATTCCCTTGTGTGCCCACCACTACTGTTGCGTTTGTCAAAATATTTACTGCAATTCATAATGGCTGTCAGAAACCAGGCCCACAATCCATGTTCTACTGAACGTAAAAACATTTAGAGGGAAATTTAGTGCTTTATAAACTGTTTTTCCCCAGTGTTGGACCTAATTAAACTGAAGGTGTGAACTGGTTAGAAACATACATTATATTAGCCCAAGAATTTTAAACACACACACACACACACACACACCACACACACACACACACACACACACACACACACAGAGAAAGAGAGAGAGAGAGAGAGAGACAGAGAGACAGGGAGACAGGGAGACAGAGACACAGAGACAGAGACAGACAGTATAACCTAAGAATCAAGGTTTTCTGTAGAGATACCATTTATAGCAATTCTACTGATCAGCCATCCAAGGGTAGCATTTTTCAGTGAGATTTACAGGGGCCAGTGAACCATGCATTTATATACATATTTGGCTTCCCAGTCTCCAAAATAGCTAAGGGCTGGAGGGAATCTCAGATAAGCCATGGAAGCCAAGTCCTGAGAGGTAACATGCCTCTCTTTCCTGTAGCAAATCTTTCTATAAGAGTGAAACCAATGATCTTATCTGCTGAAATGAAGCGAGGGACAGGATGCAACTTTAAAAAATTATATCATTAGCCAACAGGGAAAAGCAGAATAAACATCAGGGCTGGTTTAAAATACTGTGCCTTTTAACCATCTTAACTCTGTTACTCCCACCAGGAGCCAGTATGTAGGGTCCAGGCTAATCTGTATCAGAGTGACCTGTAGGTTCTGTGGCAGCCCTGGGTTCTGCAGGGAGATTCCCAGAAGTAGAGCATGAAGATTTGTTTCCTTAGTGACATTCAGCTGGGAAGCCGGGGAAGGGTCAGTCATGAAGGAGGAGCCCATGTGAGCAGGGTTACCCAAATTGACCTAAACAACCACGGCACAGCTGGCTGGGAAATGAGCTCATGGCCGGGTCCAGGGCTGACCAGCTGGAGAGACCTTCCTCCTGGCAGAGGACACAGACATGATGTACACAGAGAACCAAGGCTGGGAAAGCAGGTGGGAGTCCTTTGTGACGGGGAGTGGGGGGACACATGGGGATTCTTCTCTGTGTGGACACTCACAGCCACTGTGTCATCCAATCCTCTGAAGAGAGGAACAAGCCCACGTGCAAGATAAGAAGTGGCAAGGGGAGTTGGAGTGACTTGTTCAGGCTCACAGGGCTGTGTAGGCAGCAAGGATACAGTGACAAGTCTGTCTCTGAGGTCTGGAGACTCTGCTACCCATGGTGGCCTTGGGGTGTGGCAGAACGCGGGGCCGAGCCGTGCTGGGAGCTTGCACTGAGCTGTTTACACAGTGCTGGCCTGGGCGTGCAGGGGGCTGGGGGGAGCTCACCTTGGCTGTGCCGGCCACCGGGCACGAGGTCCTCACGGGTCTCCACGGCCATGGTTCTCGTTGTCGTTTCTTTGGGATCACTTCGGGTTCGTAGCCCCAGCAAAGCTTTGCTGTGGATGCTAGCAGTACAGATTCCCTTAGACTAAAAGTGTACATACATCATGAAGGGAAAGTGAGTTGATATGAAGAAAATCGTGTGGAGGAAAATGGTCTGTGCAGAGGCCATGTCCCCGCAGCAGTAAGCAGGGGGCTCACAGCTCTGGGCAATTGTAGGTAAGCTCTAGACGCTGCAATGAATAATACGAAAGCACGCGGGGAATGTTGTCTCCATTCACTCTATGTATTTATTTATTTTTATCCTGATAAATTAGTCTTTCTGTTTTGGGATAACTGTAGACTCATGTGCAATTGTAAGAAATAATACAGAGAACTCCCAGGTACCTTTTACCCGGTTTTCCTCCATGGCAACATCTTGCAAATCACATTTGGGTACTGGCAACGGCAGAGTGAAGGTGCAGAACATTCCCACCTCTGCGAGGGCCCTTGTGACCAGTGACTCCTGGCTGCTCTCCCCTTCCCACCTTCCTCCTACATCCTGGACACCACAGATCTGTCCAGTTTGTCATCAAGGGTGTGATAAGCAGGGCGTCATTCAGTGCATGCCCTTTGGAGATTAGTGCTTTCTTCAGCATAATTCTCTGGAGATTCATCCAAGTCGTTATGTCTTCTGTCAACAGTTTGTTCCTTTTTATTGCTGAGAAGTAGTCTGAGATATGGATGCACCCCATTGGTTTAGACATTCCTCTGTCGAAGGACGTTTGGGATGATTCCCGTGTTTTGGCTGTTACGCGTAAAGCTGCTGTGAACGTTCACACACAGGCCTTTGGAGTGAATGTGTTTTCTCTTCCCTGGAGTAAATGCCCAGCGATCCCACTCCTGGGTTGAATGGTAATGGCATGATGTGTAACTTTTTTGGGGGCAGTACTGGAAATTGAACCCAGGGCCTTCACACTGAGCTACATCCCAGCCCTCTCTCGTTTTTTATTTTGAGATAAGCCACTAAGTTGCCCAGGCAGGGCTTGAATTTGCAGTCCTCCTGCCTCAGCCTCCCAGAGTGCTGGGATTATAGATGTGCACCACCACACTTGGCATCATGCTTCACTTTTAAAAGACAGCACCATCCTCTTTTCTGGAGTGGCTGGATCACTTCTTTTTTTTTTAAATTTTTATTTTTACCAGAGGATCACTTCATTTTGTGTCAGCGTGCATCGTGTTTCTCTACATCCTTGCTGACATGTGATCTTTTGCTACTTTTCATTGTTGCCATTCTGGGCTGAGTGCAGTGACGTCTCATTTTCGGTTTTAATTTGCATTTCCTTGGGGACTAAAGATGTGGAACAGCTTCTCATGGGCTATTTTCCTGCAGTGTGTTTTCTGAGGTGGGGGGTCTCTTACACCTTTTGCTCATTTCCTAATTAGCCTGTTGAGGTGTTTTGTTTTGTTTTTTTTGCTGTTCAGTTTTCACAGCCCTTTTTAAATTCTAGATGAGTCCTTTGGTAGATAAATTGTTTGCAAATATTTCCTCCAAGTCTGTAACAGTTGCCATTCTTAAGATATTCGAGGGTCTGGACACACTGCACTGCCAGTGTTTGTGTGTGTGTGTGTGTGTGTGTGTGTGTGTGTGTGTGTGTAGGGGGTACTGGGTTGAACTCAGGATCTTCACACTGGGGGTACGTTCCCAGCTCCATTTTTATTTATTTTTTTTATTGTGAAACAATGTGTTGTTAAGTCGCTAAATTACCCAAGGTGGCCTTGATCTTTCAATCCTCCTGCCTCAGCCTCACACACACACTCAAAGCAATCAATTGGTCATATGTATGCACATCTATTTCTGTGTTAGTAGTACTATTATTCTTTTCTACTGATCTCTGTGTCTATACTTCTGACAGTACACTCTTGGTTACTATAGCTCTCTAATAAGTTTTTACATCAGGTGGAGGATTCTTTCTATTTTATTGTCTTTCTTCTAAATTGTTTGCATTACTCTAATTCCTTTTCCTTTCTATATAAATTTTAGATTTTTAGAAAATCTTACTGGGATTTTGACAGGAATTGCTCTAAGTTTGTGTATCAATTTGAAGAGAATTGACATTTTTACTATACTGAGTCTTCCAATCCATGAATACAATATATCTTGCCATTATTTAGATTTTCTTTAGGTCCCTTCACCTGGGTTTTGTAGGTTTCAGCATAAGACCTAAACATATTTTGTTAGATTTATACCTAAATATTTTAACTTTTTGACTGATTATAAGTGGAACCGTATTTTAAATTTTGATTTCCAATTATTCACTGCAAGCTGTTGAGATAAAATTGATTCTTGTGTGTTGAACTTGTGTCCTATTGAACTTACTTCTTGGCTCTAGAAGGATTTGAAAAAATAGATTCTTTAGGATTTTTTACATGGAGAATCCTTTGCAAATAGTCACGATTTTACTTCTTCCTTTGCTCTCTGTGTCTTTCCTTCCCCTGTACTATGTATTTCTCTCACACTTTGTTTCACTGGCTAGAATTCCTGTCATCTTTTGGATAAGAGTGATGAGAATGGACACCATAAGTTGCCCTCTCCAGGAAAAGGTGTTTCATTTCTTACCACCAAGTGTGATGCCCGTGTTGTTGCTTTGAAGATGTATGAAGATTTCTCTCTATTCCTATTTCTTTCTGAGAGATTTTTTTCATGAATGAGTGTGGAGTTTTGTCAAAAGCTTCTTTATCATCATCTGGTATAAAAATGTGATTCTTTCCTCTTTCCTGTGTTAATATGGTAGATTACAGTGAATGATCCTTGGAGCTCGTGGTCATGGTTTGTAATTCTTTTCATGCCATAGAAGTCTATTGATAATATTTTGCAAAAGGTTTTGGATCTCCATTCATGAGGGATATTTGTCCGTAGTTGTATTTTTCACACTGTATAGTGTCAGAGTAATAAACATCTAGGTTTGTAAAATTAATTGAGAAGTGTGCCCTCCTTTTCTGTTTTCTGGAAGAGGTTATATATAATGGGTGTTCATTTTTCTTAAAAAGTTAGATAGAATTCTTCACATCAGGGCCTGGCAATTTCTTATGTGGGAGTTTTAAAATCACAAATTCCATCTGATAATAGTTAGAATGCTATTCGTTCATATGATCTATTTCCGCTTAGGTGGATTGTGGTGGTTTGTGCCTGTTGAAGAACTGGTCCATTTCATCTAAGCAATCCGGTATGTGTAAGCAGAGTTACTCTTTCATGAGCTTTAGATGTCTTCAGGGTCTATAGTGACTGCCGCTGGTTCTTTCTTGTTATTGATAGTTTGTGTCTTTTCTAATTTTTCCTTTGTCAGTCTTTGAAGAGATTCTAAATCAATTTTATGGTCTTGTCTAAGAAGAAACTTTTCTTTCATTGATTTTTCTCTGCTATTTTTGTTTCTATTTTATTGACTTTCCTCATTTATCTCCTTCCTTCTGCTTACTTTGGGTTTATTATGCTTTTCTTTTAACAGGTCGGGGTAGGAGTTTAGATCTTTGACTTGAAACTCTGCCTTTTCTAATGTGAGCACTTAGGGCTATAACTTTGCCTCCTCACACTGTTTAAGGTGTGGTCTACAAATTTTAAGATGTTGTATTTTCATTTTCATTCATCAGTGTATTTTTTATTACCCTGGAGACCTCCTCTTTGACCCATGGATTATTAGAAGTGTGTTGCATAGTTTTCAAATATTTGGAGTCTTTCCTGTTATCTTTCTGCTACTGATTTCTATTTTGATACCACTGTGAGCTGAGAACACATTCCATCTGATTTCAATTCTTTAAATTTGTTTAGATTCTTTTATGGGCTGTGAAATGGTCTAACCAGCTTTTGGGAGCCAATCAGGAAGTAGAAACTAAACAGTGTGTTAAATGAGAAAGGTTTAATGTACGAATGATTAACTATGCTTTTTAGTGACTCTAAAACACAAGGAAACTCTGTGTAGTACCCTAGAATTGAGAGTGCACTCAAGAGAGGGCGCACGTTGGAGGAGGTTAGACCTCACTGTAGAGGAGGTCATTTGGCCACTCAACACCAGAGTGTAGTCTGGTTTAATCAGACTGGAGCTTGTGTGGTGTTGCTGGGCAAACAACGGGCATCATTCCAGCATGCAGGCTGGAGACGTAGGTGTGCACTGGGGATCCAGGACCAGGCAAATTGCGTTTTCAGATTTCACCAGTTGCATGGTTGGAAAGTGAGGTTCTTTGTGGTGGGTGCTCCGGCCACAGGCAGACTGTATGCAGGCTGCTGGGGTAGCAGAAGGAGTGGCGGATCCCTGTGGTCCTTCTGGGCTGTCGACAGGGGGCTGGAGCCTGAGCAGCAGCTTGGGTTCCACGCTGTGGGGGCTGCAGAGAGCTGATTGCCGAGCTGAGGCTGCAAGGACGCCGAGAGGCCTATGGCTGGAGCCCCAGTCAGAACCTTTCCTTTGTCCTTGCCAGACAAGGGAAGGCTCTTCCTCCTGCAGTGACCCCCCCACTCCCAGCATCCTCTTTTGGGGAAGCTTAGCTTTGCACTCTCCTTAAGGAGCAAAACTGGATGGAATCTGCATTGCTTTTTCTCCAGCTGTGTCTCTTACAAGATGCTACCATCCCTCTTGTATGCGAAGACCTCGCTCGTGTCCAAGAGGAGGAAGCAGAGGAAGGGTGTCCCTTGAGGACGGCAGAAATTACTCTTCAGATGCAGTCAAGGCCTCACTGAATAATATTCTGTTCCCTAAAGACTCAGTTGCAAAGCTAAGCTCCAATAAGTCCTGTGTAAAACTTAAATAGAGGAAGTAGGAGCACAGAGCTGAGACTAATTAGTCTAGACAGTAAACCCATCCACACACCATGCCTACAGAATGCAAAGCCACCCCAGTGGCTTTAGCCATTACGTACTTGGCCACGGGTTGGAGTTTGTGTCTGGGGTTTTCTTCTTTACCTGTGATTTCATTCCTTGCCCTCAGGCAGAAGCTCAGCTTCTCTGACTTTTTTTTTTTTTTTTTTTAACCTTTTGGTGTATCTAGCAAGCCCTGAAAAGTTTGAGTATGTACTTTTCTCCGAAATCACAGTCATTCTAGTGTGAGGCCACAGCTCCCTGTAGGAGACTGAGAGGGAGATTTACTGTGTATCTCAGTGGCGTGAGTACAGGGTCCTCTTTCAGGGGGTACTGGGTTTTCCGGAACTTCCGGGGCCTGTGTCTGCAAACAGATCTCCTTCAGAAAACTGGGCAAAAGCCTGTGCTCCTCCACCTGGGGACTCAACTCGACTTACTCGCTCCTGAATTTAGGTTCTTCTCTTAAGGTATAGATCAAATGATATCCTAGTAGGCTAACTACCTGTTTCACTCCGAGGGGCCCATGGTCCATCAGCTACTGCTAAAGATCTCCACAAGCCAAAGAATGTCTAGAATGTCCCTAGTGCCCTTGTGTTTGACATGTCCTTGTGTTTGAATACCCCTAGTGCCCATGTGTTTTTTGTTTGTTTTGGTTTTTGGAAACAGGGTCTTGCTGTGTAGTTGAGGCTGGCCTTGAATTTACTGTGTAGCCCAGGTTGGCCTCAAACTTGAAGCAATCCTCCTGCTTCAGCCTCCCAAGTGCTAGGAGTACAGGTGTGTGCCACCACACCCAGCCTAAAGATGGAATTGGGGCTGGATAGCTTAGTGGTGGAGCACTTGCCTAGTATGTGTGAGGCCCCAGGTGTTCCATTGCCAGCACCTTACAAATACATACACACACCCACACACACACACACACAACATACACAGAGGATGGTAACATATATATTTTATTGTTTGTTTATTTTTTGTGGTTCTGGGGCTCAGACCCAGGGCCTTATGCCTGCTGGGCAAATGCTGTACCACTGAGCTATACCGACAGCCCCCTATGCCACCTGTTTTGACAATTAAGTGATGCCACTTGGATCTCCAGTTTTATGGAATCCCATCACCACCTTAAAATGAAGACACCAGCCCCCCTCAATGCTGGTATCCCCTGAAGTCCTCCTGGGCCTGAGAAAAGAGCAACCACAGAGGTTTTGGGGTGTAGGTGATCCACTGGACTTCTCAGGGCCCTGTGGAAGAGAGTGCTTCTGGGTAGCAGGAGTAAGGTTGGGGTGGGGGTGAAGGTTGTGTGTGATACCTCAGCCTAGTATTCCCATTGACCTAGGGCTTTGGACCTCTGTGCCATGTCAGGGGAGCCCTACATTCCAATCTCATTAAATGTAGGACACTATTGCGTCCAGGTTCCCATCAACCAGCCTAGGAAACTTTTAAAGCCACATCTCAATGCACAACTAATACATTCAACTGAAAGTCTCCAGGCCAGACACCCATACCATGTGTGATAGTTAACTGATTGTATCAATTTGAGTAAGACACGCCCAACTAAATAGGGTCAGCGTAGTTCTGGGTGTGGAAGACTTGTCACCTGAATGGTATAAAAGGGAAATGAGGACGGAAGGCTGCTGCTTCTGTTTCTTGGGAGGAGCACCAGTCTTCACCTTCACCTTCACCTTGGATGTGGTCTCCTGACTTCCAGCACAGACTCTTCAGCCTTCCATCGCAGACCCTTTGGCCTCCTCATAATACAGACTCATACGGGACACTACAGTGAGTTCCAGGCCTTCGACTGGATCTTTTGGCTTCCCAGCGCACAGTCAGCCCTTTCACACTTTTCCACACCTGACTCTGTGGGCAGCCACTGTAAGCCAATCTTATAAATTCTTATATATTTGTATACCTTGCATTAAATCTGTTTCTCTAGTAAGTACTGACTGATACACCATGACTTTGACCATGTGGGTGATGCTGTTTTCTGTCCTCCTTGGCAGAAAGCCCCAGAATTGCTTCTGCACATTGCCCAGGGTCCCGCTGATGTGTGTTAGCACAGGCTTCCCGCTGTGTGGTGTGTAAGCTGCTGCTTCTGTGTAGACTGAGTGCCTGCTGTCAGGTCCTTCTGAGGTTGAGACTCTGGTTATGGGGCTCATGGAAACGGGGGCCAGTAGTGGAGTATTCTGAAGAGCAACATCCTTTTTCAAGGCAGCTGCCCCAAGTGGGGCATCTCAGGGATTCCTGGGTGAAGAAGGCTACTCTGCCTGGACATCTCCATGGTGACAGTGACTGTTTCTTGTGAAGGAGGCTCTGAGAAGCTCAAGGCTGTTTCTCTATGTGTGATATGATGTCCTCATCCCAAGCTTCAGGATCTCATTCTTTCTTGATTAATGCTTTAATTCTCACACAGGAAACTTGGTAAGATTTGAATCCAACTGCCATTTTCCTTCAGCAACTTGCACCATTAAACTGTGTTTGATTTTCAGCGACATTAGCCCCACAGCTATAAGAAATACGAGATTTGTTCAGGGTTGTCATGGAAGCTGCCTGATTTTTCAGACTGTGACTCGAGGTGGGAGTTAACGGACCCAAGCTTGTTATTTTCTCTAAGTGCTCAAGGGCACTCATGAAAATCCATTTCATACCGTAGTCCTTATAGTCCTCATCACCACTGCATGCAAGAGCCAGGCCACTCCAACTCCCCAGGCACGTGCTCTAATTATCACTTTAGCACAATCAGCCCCAAGTGATAGCCTGATGAACTGTCACCCGTGGCACGCCATGGGTGGTAAGAGTTGCGTTTCTCATTAGCAAGGAGCTCAGCATCGTGATCAAGTCCAAGGGCATGACCCAGTGAATCCCAAATCCCACGTTTGGGGGTCAAGGACCAAGGACAAAGTCTAGAGTTGTCTGTATGTAACCAGGAGATAGAAGCCACACAGGGAAGTGTAACATAAGAATGATTAACTACAATAAAAGAATAGTTATATGATGTTAGGAAATTCCAAGCAGTTGCCTGGGATTGAGGGAGAATGCTCCGGGCAGGACGGACAGAAAGGGGGTTCAGATCTCACCGAAGAAGCTGTGGTTTTACCACCGGACAGAGGAGGATTGGCTGCTATAGACAGACGCGAGCTGGTCTGGAGGTGCTGGGCAAATGGATGTCAGTCTCTAGGACCCGGCCGGAGAGCAGACAGTCAATGAGATGTGGGCGTGCGTTTGCCAAGTCTGGGCACTAGTGAGGTCAGAAGGCTCTGGGCTGCACAGAAGGAAGTGGGGCTTGCAGAGGGAAAGGCCTCCGTGTGAGCTCCTGGCCTCAGGCAGGCTGGGTGTTGACTGCAGACAGATTACCTCCGTACCTGCAGGTTGTGGCGAGATCATGCTTGCCACCTGTGGCTCAAGCGGGTCGTGGCAGATGTCTAGGCCAATTTTGCGCTCGCCATAAGTATTACATTATATACAGCTGGCCCTCTGTAGCTGTCGGTTCTGCCTCTGTGGATTCAATAAACTGTGGGTGGAAAAGATTTGAAACAGTTTGCATCTGTGCTGAATGCGAACAGACTTTTTCCTTACCATTTCCTAACCAATACAGTTTAGCACCTATTCGGAAAGCATGTACATTGTATTAGGTATTATAAGTTGCCTAGAGATGACTTACATTCATGGGAGGATTGCACGGGATCTGTGGAAATACAACACCCTTTCATATTTGGTACCTACAGGGGCGCTGGCACAGTCCTGGGAGCGATCCTCTGTGCATACTGAGGGGCAACTTGGTACGTGCATATGTAGCTTATCACAGTCATTATGTTATAGGTAAAGCGAAGTATAGAAACCTCATCTCCCTTTATGCTACCACATTTAAATTGTCTTAAATATTTCTTCTACATACATTTAAAACCACATCAGATGGTATTATAATTTTTGTCTCAACCACCAAACATAATTTAGATACTCAGGAGGAAATATTGTTTTTACCCGTATTTTTACTTTTCCATCGCTTTTTTCTTTCCTAATGTTCCAAGCTCCCACTTTCATTATTTCCTATTTAGAGAGCTATTTCCTCCAGCCATTTCTTATGGCTAGACCAGCGGGTGACAAATTCTCTTTGCTTTCCCTCATTTAGGAATGTCTTGATTTCCACTTCATTGTAGAAGGATGTTGGAATTTGGGGCTGAGATGTCTTTACTAGTAGCCCTTGGGAAATAGCGCGCCTCCCTTGTGGCTGCTGCTTTCTAGAAGGTGGGAAGCCTGCTGTGGTGAGAACGTCTTCCCACCCCAGTGGCGACGTTGCTTCTCAGTAACGGCTTTCAAGGCTTTTCAATTTTGAAGGTTCAGAAGCTCGACTACGCTGTGGTTTGGTGCGGATCTCTTTGGGTTAATCCTGCCCGGGGTTCTCCTAGTTTCCTCAAAGTATAGATTTATGTCTTTTGCCAAGTCGCAGCTTTCAGCCATTGTTTCTTTGTGTATTTCTTATGCCCCCGTTCTTTTCCCTGTCCTTCTGGGACTCGGCCTGAGAGTCTTAGTTTTACAGGCACCTGAGGTCCTGTGCATTTCTTTCCATCCCTTTTCTCTGTTATTCAGATGCGGTCATTTCTGTTGTCCTGTCTTCAGGTTCTCAGATTCTTCTTTGCTGTCCTTTCTGCTTGGCTGGTGAGCTTATCGATCGAGTTTCTAAATTTTTGGTTTATATCTAGATGTCCTCCAAGAGCCTCATTTTCTCATGGGCATGGATTCTGGAAGATGTTTGTGTTTGGGCTACTTACAGCTGACTTGCTGTTGGAAGGTGGAGTCTGGCCTGAGGCGGCATATCACTGGGGATGTGCCCTGAGGTTGCTCTCCTGGTTCTCTCTGCTTCCTGTTCGCCATGCTGTGAGTAGCTCTCCACTGCCAGTCCCCTCTACCATGCTGTCCTGCCCGGGAGCCAGCTGACTAAGGACTGAAGTCTCTGCCAACTCTAAGCCAAAAAAACCCCCTTTCCCCTTTAAGTTGCCTGTGTCCCCGGGGCAAGGAAAGTAACTAATACAATTATAGTATTTTTCATTCTAAAATTTCCATCCAGTTATTCTTTTATCCCCTATTTCTTTATTGGACTATTCTATATTTGTTTCGAGTATATTCGAAAGTGTTCATCAAAACATGTTTATGATGGCTGCTTTAGATTTCTCAGATAATTCAGATACATCTTACATCTAGGTGTCAGCATCTTTGGATGGCCTTTCCCATTCAGTTTGAAGTTGTTAAGGTTGCTATCTAAAATGTTCCCCCAAGCACTCACTGTGGTGAAGGCTCCAGCTGGTGGACTTTTGAAGTTTTTGGACTCGGAAGGTTCCAACTGCTTCGGTGGATTAATCCATTGATGAGACCATAACTTGGTCACATTATTGGGAGGTGAAGAAACGGGAAGTGAGGCTCAGTCAAAGGGAGCAGATCACAGGGACATGGCCTTGGAGGCTATGTCTGGTCCCCAGCCCCTTCTCCTCTGACTCTTCCCATCTCTCTCTGCTTCCTAGCAACTACGAGATAAGCAGCTTTCTTCCTCCATGCCCTTCTGCCGTAGTGTTCTGCCTCACCTCAGCCCAGAAACAATGGAGCCAGTTGACCATGGACTGATACCACTGAAACTGTGAGCCAAAAGAAACCTTTCTTCCTTTAAGTTGTTTATGTCAATGTGATGGAGAGCTGACTAATACAGAAGTCTTTTTTGTTCTTGATATAACTAGTGATTTACTTTTTGCTGAAACTTGGACATTTTGAGTATTCTCTTATGAGAGTTAGGATATATTAAATCTGCTGTTTTCAATGGCAGACGAAGGGGGTAGGTTGAGGCCCAGGTTCCCTGCTCAGCCGCTGTAGAACCCAGGGCCTGCATCTTCATTGTTCCCTGAGGAGGGTAGCAGTTCTGATTCCCACTAAGCCTTCACCCATGTCTCTCTGTCTGAGACCAAGAGGAATTCCCATCCTTGCTCCCCATGTGGCCTGCTCTGACACCCACCAGCTGGGATGGAAGGAGGTAAACAGACTGTGGCACACCCACACATGGGATTACTAGTTGGCACTAAAAAAGACTGAATCACTGAAGTGCATAGCAATTTGGGTGGGTCTCAAAGGCATTGTCCCAAGTTACAAAGCTGGACTGAGCATGCTGTTGAGTTTATGATTCCATTTACAGACTTTCTGGAAAAGGGAAATCTATAGGGACAGAAACAGATCTGTGGTCACCAGGGCTGGGGATCCATGGGGGTGGCATTGTTCTTTTATGTCTTATGTTAGTGGCGTATAACACTTGACAATTTTATGTGCTTGCCAAAATTCATGGAACTATACACTTTGTGTATTTTTCTGTGTGTCAGTACTACTTAATTACACAGTATCACTTGGTGCAGGATGAAACTGCAGAGATGGAGGAATCGAGAAAGTACTTGCTTGCCCCTCTCATTCTTCCACCAAAGCATCATCATGGGTCCCCACTTCCTATATTTTAAGTATAAACCCACAGCCCCTTGACATGTATCTGTGTGTTGCATTTAGGGTGCATACTGTGTATCTTAGTCAGCTTTCCATTGCTGGGACAAAATACTTGACACCCAAAACTTCAAGGAGGAGAAGTATAATTTGGTTTAGGGTGCCATAGGTTTTGGTTCATGGTCGGCTGGTTCCAGGTCAGAAACATCATGGTGGAAGGGTGTGGTACAGGAAAGCTACACAATTCATGGTGGTGAGGAAGCAGAACAGGTCAAGAGAGTCCAGAAGGAAGGGGTCAAGGACCAAATATAGCCTTCAAAGTCATGCCCCGTGCCCCATTTCCTCCATACAGGCCCCTCTTCTGAAAGCCCAGTCAGTTATGAACTCATCCCTCACAATCCAGTCACCTCTCCAGGAGTCTAACAGTCAAGTTGACAGTTAACTGGTGTACTGTGTCTGTGTGCACAGAGCACCTAGTCGTACCTAGCATTCCAAAATGGGCAGCTCAACATGCAAGCACTAATTCTGACTGCATTCTGAATCCCATCAGTCCGGGGGACTCTTTTCCTGCCCTTCCTTTGAATTCAGCATTGCATCTGTTTGCTATTTCCCTGGCTAATTATTGTAATTATGTAAAACAGTAACTATGGCCAATGCAACATTGTGAATTGCATTATTTCACGTCATAAACAAATCTGTTTATAACCTGCCAGGCAATTGTGGATTGTGGTGCCATGTAGCGTTTTACTTCATTCATTGTAAGCTTCAAAGAATCCCGATGAACTCCGACATGGCCAGACTCCCAGTGGGAAGATCTGGCCTTGGTGTCTGTGAGAGCCAGAAGGGTCACCTTCAATGTGGCGCCTAGTGAAGGAAGGAGGGCAGTGCTGGGTGACAGCTCTTGCCTTTGTGTGAGCCCTGTCTGCCAGCCTGTGGTGAAGTTCCCCGTCTCCCGGCCTGTGGCGAGGTTCTGAGGTTCCGAGATTCCGACTGCCGTAGAGGAGACAGCACATTGCACACAGCGATCGAGACTGGCCCTGCACTCATCATCTAACTAAGCATGGCACCCTGGTGCTTATAATTTCAAGCTGTTTTATATATACACATCACTCTCCCTGTTTCGAAGATGAGGAAACACCAGTCTAGTGATATAAAATACTTGCCTAGAAAGAATCACACGATATTGCTGAGCAGGCTGCCATCCATTGGTGCAGTACAGTGCCACGCCTCAGAGATGCCAGGCCCTGGCGGTTTTCATTTTTATTGACCTATGCATTGCCTGACACCTCTTCCTCGGTACTGGCATGACTCACTCCACTGGTGGGTTCTTGTGTGTGTTCAGATGCCACCTTCTTAGTGAGGCTTTACCTGCTCTACCCCATTTGAAGGCACATTGCTTCCTTCCGGCCCCTTCTCCCACATCCCTTCACCATACTCCTATTCTCTCTTACCCTGCTCTCTTTTTTTCCATAATATATATCATTTTCCAATACTTTATTTATTTACGTGTTTATTTGGGCGCTGGGGATTGAACTCAGGGCCTTGTGCTTGCGAGGCAAGCGCTCTACACCTTGAGTTAAGTCCCCAGCCCCATTATTTATTTTTAAAAAGCACTTCTTGTCTGTCTCCTGAACTAGAAAATGAATTCCGCAAGCCAAGCTCCTTTGTTTACTGGTGTCCGTATCACTAGGTAGATCAGCTCACCCTGTCTCGCCCTGGACTTGCCTGGTTTTAAAAAGCCCTGCAGCCCAGGAGGTCCTGCAGCCCCAGGTGAAACAGGACCCTATCACCTCCAACACGAAACAATTGCTGGCACACAGTAAATGCTCAGTAAACATCAGAATTCATGAACAACGAGTTTTCAATAGGTGGGAACTAAATTGGAATAACTGCCTTATTTTTGTAATATCACAATATTCCATTTAATGTCATATTGAAGAGTGCTAATTTGTTGCATCAAATTTTTGTCTGAAATATTTTAATAATTTAAACCTAGTTCTTTATTAATTTGAGTTCCCTGGGCACTATGACACAGCAGTCTCTGCAGTACATTCAAGTCAACTCTGGGCTGCTTGCTTCTGGGCCACTGAGAGCCCCACTGTGCCATCAGCCCACATGCGCACCCCCTGCTTTCTCTCTCTCTCTCTATTCTGCATTCTGGCAAAAAAGTTTGTTCTAACATGGGTGTCAAAAAGTGCTCGAGCTGGACTGACTCAAACAGAGGAAGATAATTCTGCTTCATGATAAATGCAAATTAGCGAACTGTTCAGGCATTTCAAAGACATGCATGAGAAAACAGAAGGAAAAGCACAGCAGACACAAGCTGGGCACAGTGGTGCGCACCTGTAATTCCAGCACTCTGGGAGGCCGAGGCAGGAGGATCAAACATTTGAATTCTGTGTAGGCAATTAGTGACTTAACAAGATCTTGTCCCAAAATTAAAAAAAAAAAATTAAAAAGGGCTGGGGTGTAGCTCACTGCAAGGCCTTAGGTTTAATTCCTAGCCCTGAAAAAAATGAAGAGCAAGACCAGCAGGCATAGAGGCTGTCCTTGACAACGAGGCCAGAACACAGCAAGGCCAGTGCTGCTGCCAGGGGGATCCGTCAACAGGAACTCTTTTCAGCACTGACATCATGGTGCGTTCCAGCAATGCGTCTCAGGAAGAGTGGTGTGCTAGCCTAAGAGGGCTGACGGTAAGGCGAAAATCTCCACTGGCCAAAATGGCTCTCAAATTCGTTTAGGCACGCATTGTGTCGAAGTCATACTATTTAGCTGGCTCTTGCTGCCTAAGAAACACTCAGAATGTAGTGACTTCAAATGATGCCTATTTATTTGTCTTGTGAATCTATCAGAAGTTGAGGCTGAGCCTGGTCGGTTCTTCTTGTCTTGGCTGGGCTTGAGGATGTGTCTGTGGTTGGCTGCCAGATCCAAGGCTTGGCTCGACCAGGAGGGTGTCTGTGGGGTGACTTGGCTTGGGTCCACATGGCCCCTCACTGTCCAGTGGGCTAGCCTGGGCTTGTTCTTACTGCCGAGGCAGGGCAGAAGCCTGTGTGCATCTTGAGACCAGGCACATCACCACTAATGCCACTCGTATTGCCACAGAGCTGAAAAGTGGAGAAAAATTTTCTGGGTCTCGGTTTTTTCTTTGATTTGTTTGTGAGGATCTTGCTAGGTCACTAAATTTCCCGGGCTGGCTCTGAACTTTCGATCCTCATGCCTCAGCCTCCCAGAGTCCCGGGATTCCAGGCGTACAGCACCATGCCTGGCAGATGCTGTTTTTTGCACTCTATGAATAGAGTTTCTTAGTACCTCCAACTCAGCCAGTTTTTCCCTTAGTGTTGAACTCTGCCTTATCTCCTTGTTTAATCAACAGATAATGTGGGGGGCTTATATTTTTGGTGCACACTGCACCCCAAATTCTGCACACACTGGAGCTGTTCTCTGTAGAGAGGTGCTGGACGTGTGAAGGCCACGAGGGCCGAGCCCACTCAAGGGAGCCAAGGCCTAGTGATCCGTGTACTCGCTCCCTCTGACTGCCAAGTGATGGGACTGCTGTTTTCTCTTCTTGTCCAACCTGTGAAGTTGGAATCCAGTGAACATGTTTGCATGTGGAGGGCTCCATAGTGCAAAGCTTTGCGAATTCCTGAGAAATCAAAGATGATAGCAGCGTGGCTGGGCTTAAACTAAGTGAGCAACCTCAGCCATAAGCTGATCAGAGCAAAGTGGGTTGGCTTGGAAAGCAAAGAACAGGAAAGTATCTTAATAATTTTCAGCAGATGGCCCATCTGTTGCTGTGATAAGTGCTTATAGAGAGTATCTGTTTAATCCTCATTTATCCTTATTTTATCGGTGGAAATCCTCTAGTTAAAGGAGCTTGTTGAGCCATGCGGTGGGCCGAGGGCAAAACTTGGATGTGAACACAGGCTTTTCCCTTTTCAGCTGAGGCTCCCCCAGGCTCCTCGTGGAGCCCGGGCTGTCCGGACATCAGGCTTCTTCCTCCAAACATCTGCAACCTACTGGCCATCTACAGGGAAGCCATATAATTTGTGTAAGAAAATTAAGCGATTGCATGGGGGGCTCTTCTGCTTTGACTTGATCAGGCTCTCTGCACACTGTGTCTTGGAAAACCCTCTTCTGGCCTGCTCAGTTGTTTTAATTGTTTATGCAAAATATAATTGCATCACCAAATGGAATTAATTTGGGTGAAGTGGTAGCGGAAACTGACTTGTGATTGGCCCTGACAGGTGGTGGAGCAACCTTTGGGACCAGCGCTGCATGCAGGGAGGCAGAGAGCCAGGCAACCCAAGCCCCATACAGACCCTTCTAAGCCCTTCTGCATGCTCTTGCCACATGGGAAAAGTCACCTAGATTAAGATTTCAAATTATAGATGTGCTTCCCAAACTCTGAGACCATATATGGTGGCCCACAGTTGCATATTTTAAAAATTTAATAGTTGTATATTTATTTGAATGGTCCTTAGGAAAGATCAATCTTCCCTTTTTGGCAGTGCTTTAGTAAGCACCCTCCTTACTGCAAGTGTTTATTTTGGTTCCCACCCCCACTCCCTAACCCTGCACAGACAAATATGGCATTAGGGAACACACTTTGTGTTTCTTTGCCGGTGAGAATGAACATCTTACTCTGTGTGTGTGTGTGTGTGTGTGTGTGTGTGTGTGTGTGTTTGGTGCTGGGGATCGAACTCAGGGCCTTGTGCTTGTAAGGCAAGCACTTTAACCACGGAGCTAAATCCCCAGCCCTGTCTCTTTCTTTTTAAAGATCATTTGGATATTTAAAAGGTTTTAGGGCTCATAGACTTAAATTTTTAGAACAGTTTTAGGTATATTTAAAAAAATGAAAGGAAAGTGCATAGTTCTCATATTCCACTTTAGCCTGCTCTCCCATACAGTTTTCCTGCTATTAACATCTTGAATTAGTGTGGTACATGTGCTACAAGTGATGAGCATGTTGGCACATTGCTGCAGTCCACACTTCACATTAGGGCCCACTTTCTTTTTTTTGGTGGTACTGGGCATTGAACCCAGGGCCTACACACTGAGCTGCATCCCCTGGCCTTTTTATTATTTTGTTTTTTGAGATAAAGGGTAAGTCACTAAGTTGGTTGGGCTAAGCACATCTTACAGTCCTCCTGCCTTAGCTTTCCAGAGTGCTGGGATTACAGGCACACACCGCCATCCCTGGTGAGGGTCCAGTCCTTTTGTGGTCCATTTTATGAATTTTGCTAAGTGTTTAGTGGCGTGTATCCCCCATAACAGTATCATACAGTATGATTTTGCTGCCCTAAAATCTTCTGTGTTCTTCCTAGTCACCTCCTCTCTCCATTACCCTCTGGCAACCGCTGATTTTTAAAAAAGATTTTTTTTTTACTGTCTCCACCATTTTGTCTTTTCTAGAATGTCAGCGTTAGAATCACACAGTACCCAGCTTTTTCAGCCTGTCTTCTTTCACTTAGCAACAAGCATTTAAGATTCCTCTGTATCCTTCTGTGGCTTGGTGGCTCATTTCTCTTTATTGCTAAATAATACTCTATTGTCTGGATGTACCAAAGTTTATCCATTCAGCCTAAGAAGGAGATCTTTGTCGCTTCCATGTTTTTGCAATTATGAGTAAGTTGCTGTAAACAGCAGTGTGTATTTTTTTTGTGTGTGTGTGAATGTAAGTTATTATCTCATTGTGTGATGATAGTTTCCACCTACGCTTTTCCCCCAAACTTTTAAAAAATTGTGATGAAATACATTTAATGTAAAATTTACCTTTTTAACCATTTTAAATGTATCATTTGGTGTTAAGTACTTTCACATTATTGTGCACATTGTTCCTGTCTTAATTACCAACACCCACAAGTTAAGGGAGGAAAGCTTTAGTTCAGCTCACAGTTTGTAGAGGTTTCAGGCCATAGTTGCCTGGCTCCAAGGCAGGGTGGCAGGGCGGAGGGGAATCGCAGAGGAGAAATAGTCCACGGCAGGGTACACAGGAGGCAGTGAAGCAAGCCTCTTTCTTGTTTATCTCATCCAGGTTATAAGCCTTTTGGGCGATGCCACCCACACCCAGAGTGGGCCTTCCCATTACTCACACTCGGAACCAATTAGTGGACTAATCCAGTATCACACACCCTAGATCCAGCCACCTCTGTAAAGCCCCACGTATGAGCACACAAGGCTTTGGGGGACACCTAGATGCGAGCCATAACAGTTCCTTTTAAAGTAATGGTATAAATGAATGAATGAGAGATGAGAGGAAACCGAGAGATAGACTTTTGGAGATTAGGAAGGAGATTAGCAGGAGTTGGGAGGAATGGAAGATGGATGTAACAGGATTGTGGAAGCATGTACCGACTCCCCAGAACAAAGCCCAATATTCTATAATATTAACACACAGTACTTTTTTTAAAGTAATGGTACTCTTGAAAAATGGATATGTGCAGGGATAGGAAGAAGTCAGAGTCTCAGTGGTCTTCACCCGGGGCAGAGCCTGCGACAGTGGTGCGATGTGGATGAAGTTTGGGAAACTTGCAGCAAAAGCAGTGTCTCTGCAGCCAGTTCCTTCCGAAAGGCAGGGTCTGTTTCACCCATTCAGGGCATTTCTCTGTGGTCTTTCTTCCAGAATCCTGACTATGAATTTTTAAAACCCGTTTGTGCCATTTCCACATTCTCTCTTTGCCTAGGGCCACTTACAGGCCCGCTTGTTTGTGATAAAGAAGGTTTTGGAAGTTGTTGTTTCTTTCCTTCGTGTTTCTCCCACCTCTCAGATCACTTCTCCTCCATAAAGTTGCACATTTGCACCAAAGACTATGACCAGACTGGGGGAACTGGGGGGCTGCTGAGCAGCATGCCTGGCAGAATAAAAGGAGAAAGGGATCCATCAGGTTCTCCGTGTGGTGGAGTAATGGGATGCAACAGGGTGAGCACTTGACACGGAGTCTGGGTGTCTAGGTGGCTATTCTGGACCCTTCCCTGCCTTCTTAACCCTGCCCCTCAGCTTCCCTACCTGTCTAGTGAAGTTGACGCAACTCGTTGCTCCTTGATTCAGAGAGAGCGAAATTAGCTGTGGCCTGTGGGGATTTTCCTGTACACAGTGCCATTCCCTGAAGGAAGCTGTGAGCTCCTAGGGATCAGCTGCTACTAGGAGGCCCGGCTTTGCTACGGTCACGGAGCAGGCTGCAGAGAGAGCCAGACAGACCCAGTGACAGGTGTGTTAAGGGCCTAATGCTCTTCCTCTGAACTTTCTATTTCCAAGCCCCACGCCTCCCACTTCGCAGCAACCAGTTCTGGGCTCTTTTCTTCCCACACCCCTGCCCAACGATGGGTTTAGGCTTGCAGGGGGCTACTAAGGCTGGTCCTCAGCACCCCACCAGGTCCTGCTGAGACTCCCTGAGGTGATGTCTCCCTCAGTTCTGACCCACTTTCTGGTCAGTCTCTGTTCCCTCGTGGTGCTCTAGGATTCGCCGTGGACAGGAGAACTTCGGGGGCCTCCATCCCTGCTCTGAGTTTGGCTGTGGCTGTTCTCTGTCCAGGCCCCACTCTTCGCAGACTGCCCAGGAAGGGGGCTCAGTCATCTCGCCCACACGGGTCTCCCCTTCCTTCTGGTTCCCTCCCTTCCACTTCTGCTCCTCCTGCGGACTGTCAGAACCTGAAGATTCGGAGACCCTGCTCAGATGCCTCAATCTCCTTCCTTGGGGTTTAGGCTTCTGGGATTCCGAGGTCCGGGAAGCCATGCCCAGGGTCTCCCGGTCAGCCCTTCAGAGCCACTGCAGGCAGCGTCATGTTGAGGCCTGAGCTTGCTCCAGTCTTCACGTGGCCGGGTGCAAACCCGCCACAGGTCCTGCAAGCAGCCGATGCAGCAGCTCACTTGTCTCTCGCTGTCCCCGCGGGATTAGGCTCCAGCTGCCCACGGTGGGCGCCTGTGGGATGACGCACACCTCGCAGCTTCCTTCAGTCTGGCCTTCCCACTTCCCTCTGAGTGTTTTCTGGGATCTCCTCCCGAGTGTAATGGAATCCTCTTCCCCGGAACCCAACCTGAGACACATCCCTTCCCAGAGGCAATGAATGGAGCCTGCTGTGTTGACTGATGGGGGAAGAGACAGGGGTAGGAGGAAAATAGGGTGGGGGAGGAACCATTAGTTAATAGCTCAAAATATTATGGCGTATTATAACTCAGAGAAATCGAGCACTTACCCTGTGCCGGGCACAGCACATAAATGATTTCATCTGATCCTCCCCGTACCTCAGCGCTCACTATTCTGTTCCTGGAGTCAAAGAAACGGAGTCTCAAGACTGTCTGCTGGTGAGATGGTGGAGTGGGGAGCAGGCTCTCAGGCCCGCCATCCCTGGGACTGTTCTCGAAGGTCCTCGGCTAGTAGAAGGGACTCTGCATCTACCATTTCCATCCATTCTGATGAATTCTAGCAGCTACCTCCTTCTCTCTAAAGATTTTTGTCTGTCAATCTTTTCTTCAGAAATTATAAGCGCTCAGATTTTGTGAGGCCCGAGGCTCTTGCAGGTGGCCTGGTGCTGTGAGATGGATTATGTTGGTGTGTGGGAGGGACAGAGAGTAGAGACGATGGCCCCTGTCCTCCTTTCTGCCCAGTGCTGTCCTGCTCAATGCTGAAGTCAGCTTTCAGGATTAAAAGAAGGCCAATTTGTAGCATTTGCCAATCTCTGTGGTGCTGCATGCTTCCCAAGGCCAGTTCAAGCCGATGTGACACGGCCGCCCTGAGGCTGAGCGGGAAGGGAGACCTGGAGTCTCACACTACTGATAGCCTCCGCCATGTGGACGTCCGGAGCCCTGGGAGTGGTGAGAGCTCATTGGAGTCGTTAGTGTCCATCGCGGACCGATGTTCATGTGCCCCTGGCAGGTTCGTTTGTCAAAATCCTCACCCCAACATGATGTTGTTTGGAGGTGAGGGCGATTCGACCCTGAGGGTGGAGCCCTCCTGAGTGGGATTAGTGGCGTCGTAAAAGGGTCAGAGAGCTTTGTGCGCCTTCCACCATGCAATGAGGCAGAAGGCGTCGTCTGTAAGCCAGGAAGTGGGCTGCACCAGACACTGACTCTGCCGGCACCTTGATTTTAGACTTTGAGCCTCGAGTGCCATGAGAGATGAACGCGTGCTGGTAAAGTCACCCAGAATAGGATACTTTTTGTTGTAGAAGCTTCAAGTACCTTTTTTCCCCTTGAGAACTTTTACTCACTAAAGACAGTACTTTTGTGCTTTGTATTGAGACAGTATCTTTCTATATTGAGGTAAAATCCATGGAACTTCAAATTCACTGTTTTGACTGTTTTAAAGTACGCAGTTCAGTGGCATTTAGTGAACACATAATTTTGAGTAACCGCCACCTCTGTCGAGTTCGAAAACATTTTCATTGTCCTTAAGGAAATCCTGAATCCAAATGAAACGGTTATTCCATATTCTTTCCCACCTTCTGGCAACTGCTATAATTTGCTTTTTATTTGTATAAATTTGTCTATTCCAGGATTTTTATGCAAATGGAATCATGTAATATGCATCCTTTTGGGTCTGGTTTCTTTCACTCAGCATAATGTCTTCAAGGTTCATCCATGTGTAGCATGTGTTACTGCTTTATTCCTTTTTGTAGCTGAATAGTACTTCACCGTCTGATTATTCTGTGCTTCGCTTATCCGCTCATCACCTGATGGACGATTGATACTTTTTGGCTATTTTGAACAGAGCTACTCTCAACACATTTTTGTGCAGGAGGTTGAATACTGTTTTTTTCATTTGGGTATATACCTAGGGTAGCATTACGGGCATGTCCTGTTAAACTGAGGTGCTGCCAGACTGTTTCCAGAGTGCCTGCATCGTTTTGTCACATCAGTAGTGTCTAAGGGTTCAGTCTCTCCAAGTCCTTACCAGCGTTCCTTGTTTTCAGCTCATCAGTATCACTGTGGCCGTGCTAGTTGGTGTGACGTCACGTCACATTGTGGTTTTGATTGACATTTCTCCAGTGACTGATAGTATTGTGCATCTTTTCATGTGCTTTGGGCACAGTCGTATGCCTTCCTTGGGGAAATGTCTATTCACATCCTTTACTCATTTTAAAGCGGGGCCATTTGTTCTTTTGTTTTGAATTACAGGAGTTTGTTATTCATTCTGGATGTATCAGCTCTATGGCTTGCAAATATTTTCTCCCATTCTGTGTCTTTTTGCGTTCTTAATAGTGTCCTTTGATGTACAAAAGTTTTAATTTTGAATCAAATTTACCTACTTTTTTCTTTTGCTGCTTGGGCTTCTGGTATCATATCTTAGAACCCATTCCTAAATCCAAAGTTTAATCCAAAATTTGGTCTTACATCATTTTCTCAGAGTTTTTAGTTTTAGATCTTTCATTTAGGTCTGTTACCCATTTCAAATTAAGTTTTGCATATGGTGTGAGGCAGAGGGCCAACTTTATTCTTTTGCGTGTAGATATCCAGTTGTAGTAGCTTTGGTTTTAATGTAACTTCTTTCATTATAAGTATATGTAATCTAACTTTAATGAGGGACTGTGTTTAACAACTGGCTTGCACAGTTCCTGAAAATTTGACAGTCTGCCCCGTGGAGGCTGTGCTGGTGTGAACTGGCCCCACTGTGCTGCTGTTGCTACCATATACTGCGTGGATGACCTGGCTGCTAAGGCTGCGATTTGGAGTTTTTGCTGACAGAGCTGAGCTGGAGGTGGGTGAAGTATGCTTGTGGAGCTCCGGGAGGATGCGTGCCTGAGGCCCCTCTAGGCACCAGCCTGCCCAGCATTTACTGCTCTGTCTGGCTTTCTTTTTGTGACTTTAAGAGCACAGCTGCTCCTTCTGGCTTTGAGGTGGCCTGTTTTGTTTCATCTGGGTCTGAAGGGGCTTCAGAAGTTCTGCCTGTTAGCAGGAACCCAAGCTTTGTCCGGAGGCTGAGAAAATGATCCTTTTCCCAGGAGTACCACCAGGTCAGATATGAAGTTCCCAGTTACATTTGAATTTTAGATAAGACATGTACAATATTTTAGTATTAGCATGACCCAGGCAAGATTTGGGACATATTTATACTAAGAGTAATTCTCATGCAATATTTGGGACATACTCATAATTCACCAAAAGAATTATGAGTTGTAGCTGAGAATCCTGAGTTTTTGTTTGCTAAACTTGGCAAGTCTCCGCTGTAGTCAGTTTTCTTTCTTATTGTCCTTATCCTACAGCAGAGACTCAGGGTCCCAAAGTGAGAAGGCCCTGATCCCTTGTCCATTTTACGGATCTTGAAAATGAGTGAGAGACAGGCTTCAGGGAGGCTTGGCTATGAGCACTGTTTTGCCGTGTAGTGCTGCGTGACAAGTCAAGCCTCAGTTTCCTCCCTGCTCACTGGGGGACTGGAGTACATGAGGTTGGTTGTCAGGGTTCAGTGGTGTGGTGAGATGCCCGGCAAGGTTAGGGGAGCAGGTACCCATGGTAAATTGTGCTGGTCTCCTACAGGTTGCCTGACATCTTGGGCTGTCCAGATGATGTGGAATGGAGGCTCCAGAACCCGCCTGCCCTGCCCCACCTGCCCGGGACCAGCCAGCTCCTACGCCTGGCCCCCCAGGGGCCCCGAGCGGGCAGGCCTCTCCTCGTCTGACCCTGGGCCCCGTCATCTTGCCTCCGGAGCAGGGCCTGCCCCCAACCATGATCCTGAAAGCCCTGCCCATCCCACTGTACCATACAGTGCCTCCCGGAGGCCTCCAACCACGTGCCCCACTGGTGACAGGCAGCCTGGATGGGGGCAGTGTGCCCTTCATCCTTAGCCCCCTGCTTCAGCCAGAAGGGCCTGGACCCACCCAGGTGGGCAAGCCAGCTGCCCCAGCTCTGACAGTGAACATTGTGGGCACTCTGCCTGTTCTGTCCCCAGGTCTGGGGCCCACACTGGGCAGCCCGGGCAAGGCGCGGAATGCTGGCAGGTGCCTGTGCCCGCACTGCGGCCGTGACTGCCTGAAGCCCAGTGTTTTGGAGAAGCACATCCGGTCCCACACGGGCGAGAGGCCCTTTCCCTGTGCCACCTGCGGCATTGCCTTTAAGACCCAGAGCAACCTGTATAAGCACAGAAGGACACAGACGCATCTCAACAACTCCCGGCTGTCCTTGGAGGCTGAGGGCGGTGGGAGCAGTGTCTTGGAGGAAGGGGACAGGGCTGGAGAGCCATCTGCAGCAGGAGGCAGGGGGGAAGGCTGGAGCCAGAGAACGGGCAATGGAGCACCAGGGAGACCTCTTTCCCCAGGCGCCCACTTGTCCCTTGGTGTCAAGAACCTGGACATGAAGGCGGAAGCTGCTCCCTGTCTGGGGTCCACACCTGCCCACAGAGGTGCCCCTGTGGACTCCTCCCAGACGGTGTCAGCTGGCCTCCCACTGGCCAGCACACAGTCCTGGCAGAAGCTGCCAGAACCAAAGCCATGCGCCCTGCAACGACAGCAGGAGGCGTCCTCGGAGAAGCCCTGGGATGCCAGGGTCACTGAGGGCCGGCTGAAGAAGTGTGAGAGCACTGACTCGGGGTACCTGTCTCGCTCGGACAGTGCGGAGCAGCCGCCACTGCCCTCCAGCCCGCTGCACAGCCTCTCGGAGCACGGCGCAGAGTCCGAGGGGGAGGGCGGTCCAGGCCCGGGACCGGGGAGCACCAGGACCGAGCCCACAGCATCGGGGGCCAGCCTGGAGCTGGAGAAGAAGCGGCTGGAGGAACGCATTGCCCAGCTCATCTCTCACAACCAGGCCGTGGTGGATGACCCCCAGCTGGACCATGTGCGGCCCCGCAAAACTGTCCTGTCTAAGCAGGGCAGCATCGACCTGCCTATGCCCTACACCTACAAGGACTCCTTCCACTTTGACATCCGGGCGCTGGAGCCTGCCCGCAGGAGGGCTGCCTTCAGCCCAGCCTGCTCCACCTTCACGGCTCTGGACAAGTCACGACCCCTCTTCTTCCACTCTGTGCCCACTCAGCTCTCTACCACTGTGGAATATGTCCCTGTCACCAGGAGCAACTCCCTGCCCTTTGTCGAGGGATCCAGAACGTGGCCGGAGCCACGAGACCTGCAGGACACCTGTCCCAGGGTACAGAAGCCGCTGAGCCCTAGGCCAGCCCCAGGCCGATTGGGTTGCCGCTCCGGGCTGACCCTAGCAGATGTCCCCAGTGGCCACCCCCGGGCCCTGGTGAGACAGGCCGCTGTGGAGGATGTGCCCTGTACCCCGATTCGAGAGGCTGCAGCCCCCACAGAGGACCTGGATGGAAAGAGGACCATCCCGGGGGAGGGAGCAGCCTGCAAGGGCAGAGCGGCCAGTAAGAAGTGCGGCCAGAAGAAGCCGAAGATGTTCTCCCAGGAGAAGTGGCAGGTGTATGGAAATGAGACGTTCAAGAGAATCTACCAGAAAATGAAAAGTGGCCAGCAGGGCATGCAGAAAGCCGTGGAAGGACAAGCGGGCCACAGGACAGAGCTGGACCCTCCTCCCCGGCAAGCGGCAGCAGGGGCCAAGAGTGCACCCCCATCTCAAGACAGCGGCACACCTGTCCCTGGGGCCGTTTCTGTAGAGGTCAAACCAGGGCCTTGGGGAAGTCTGCCAGCTCCGGACAGCTCCTTAGAGACTGAGTCTCCTAAGCAGAGGAGGACAGTGGCCAGAACAGGAGGCAGTGACCAGCCCAAGTTGGCGAGGGCTGTGTCGTCCCCCACACTTGGCAGCAGAGACCCCTCTGGTTCGGGCCACAGGAGCCCTCTGCTTCCTCCAAACGGGCAGCCAGAACCGAGGTGGCAACAGCCCCCAGCGTCTGGGGCTCTCCGGGGGGGCGGCCTAGGGGGTCCCCGGATGGCTGTGCCAGACCTCCAGTCAGAAGGGGGCATGCCTGGTGGCAGGGGTGTGAAGGAGGCATGTGCATGGGCCCCAGCTGTCCTGAGACGGCCCGGGGCTGGCTCTGGGGGGCCCTGGCCTGTAGAGGACAAGCTCCCCTCGGAGAGGAAGAAGCTGAAGGTGGAGGGGCTGAGCCCCCAAGAGCAACCTGGGCGCCCAGGAGCAGAGACTCCAGGCAGTCCCGCTCCGGCTGCCTCTCTGCCCTCCCAGAAGCCCGACAGTGACCCTGGGGAGACGGCAGGGGTGCCACACGAGAGTGCTAAGGAGGTGGCTGATCACTTGGTGTCCTTTTGCTCCTCCTTGCCTGCTCCTGCTGCTGCACAAAGGCAGGCGGGTCTGGGGGACAAGGAGCCCACACTGCCGGATGCCGCAGGGGCCCCTGGACAGCACCCCCAGCTGGCCGCCCAGTCTCAGGCTCCTGGCACCCTCACAGCGGTGGCAGAAAGCACTTTTGCCCCCAAGTACCTCCTCAGGCTGCCCCAGAGAGACACTCCCGCCTCACCGCCTGTCCCCCTGGTGTCCACACAAGGCCGACACTCTCTCTGCACAGCTGGGCTGCCCTGGGAACTGGGGACGCCCGGGTCTCCTGGCCCAGCCTCAGGCCCTGCCCCGGGTGCGGAGGACGGCAGCTGGGAGGAGCCCAGCTGCTCCAGGTCGAGGGTGGAGAAGAAAGAGGTGCGTGCAGGGAGACAAAAGCAAGAGGAGATGGACACACATGTCCCGGCATCCAGGGAGTCTCCTGGTGTGGCTGCGGGGACCCATCAGGAGACAGCCTCTCTCCCACCTGTCTCCGCATGTGACACCCTCACAGTCCAGGACAGAGGGGCTGAGACCCACACCACCTGTCACCCTTGTGTCGGTAGCACATCCACCAGGGTCGCGACCTCTGGGGGTGTCCTGAAGCCCCAGGCGCCCGGCTGGGAGCTGCAGGGGCCTCCTGAGGATGCCCCAGGAGACCCTCCCTTGAGTCTCAACCCCTGCTGCTCCGTCCAGCCTGGCTCCTTCCTCATGGCCCTCACGAGGCCCCAGGCCTTGCCCGTGGGCTGCCCAGAACTGCCCTTGCCACCCGACGTAGGGACCCCCAGGAGCCGTGGGGCCCAGAGCCCCTTCCCCTCGCTGAGGGCCGAGCCCCAGCTCACGTGGTGCTGCCTGCGGCGCAGCCTGCCCCTGCCCCAGGAGCAGAAGGAGAAGACTGGCTCCGTGTACCTGGCTCTACACGTCCCTGGCGGCAGTCTGCGGGACAGGGGTCCTGACAGCCGGCCCGAGAGTGATGGAGGACGGACCAGCACGGGCCCCAGGGAAGGAGGCCCCACACAGACCCCCAAGGTAACACCAGCTCCATCTGGGGTGAGGGCTGAGAGTGCACGAGACGCTGTGCCCTGTAGCAGCTGCAGTCTGCTCTGTCTTCTTGGCCTCCTCCCAAAGGTGGGAAAGGGGGAAGGCATTAAACAGACAAAAGGAAGTCATGGGAAAAGGAGTTT
>PVJO010009498.1:0-69238 GCA_004026905.1 Hystrix cristata
TTTTTTTTTTTTTGAGACAAGGTCTTGCTAAATTGCCCAAATTAGACTCAAAACTTGTAGTCCTCCTGCCTTAGCCTCCCAGAGTGGTGAGAAAACAGACAAGTGTCACCACACCTGGCTGTATTTTCAAGACTTTATCAGAAAAATTAATACTGGTACCAGTCTTAAGGCAATATAAACTTTTAAGAATTTGGTGTTTTCTTTAGATTTACAAAAGGAAAACATAGATCTCTGTCTCTAACCCCCACTCGCCTTTCCATTTCAAGCTAATTGGCTCTTCCAGCATCATGCTAATTTTACACACTTCAATCTTAGGAAGAATAGGTTACCATCACCTAATCACATCTATAAATTAGGATTTAAGCAGCAGAAAAAAAGAACAGTTTCCCAAATTTTCATGATTATCTTTAGCACAATATTTCTCCGATTAATTACTCTGAGGCAGTATATCTTATTACCTGCCACAGATTAACAAGTGCCAATTATATGTTTCTTCTTAAAATTCATTTGCTAAAAACTTTTTTTGTGGCACTGAATAGAGCCCCCTCAAATTTCATTCCAATAATCTTCATAAATAAAATATTATTATCTTCTTCACTTCTTTTTTGTTTGATCATCTTCTGCCTTTTTGTAGATCCATATTTCTGACCTATATCATTTGCTGTATTTCTGAAGAATTTACTTTAACATTTCCTGAAAGGCAGATAACCTGGTGATGCATTCTCTCATTTTTTTTCTTTCTTTTTATTTTGCCTGAAACAACTTTTATTTTTCTTATATCTTTGAAGAAGGGTTCAATGGATATAGCACTACAGGTTTTCTTTGTTCCTTCTTTGTACACTTTAACTCTTTCATTCTACACTTTTCTTGGTTATATGATTTGTGACAAACAGTCCACTGTAATTACTATTCTTCAATATTTCCCACATTCCTTTTTACTTCTCTGAAGATTATTCTCTTTGCCTTTATTTCTATTTAACTTAAATATGACAGGCTTTCATACGTTATATGAGAGTGGTGATCCTGCTTTGTGTTCTCTGTACTTTCTGGGTCTCTGGTTTCACCTTTTAGTTAACTTTTGAATACTTCCTTTCAACCGTAAATATTTCCTCTGCTCTGTGCCATTACAACTGTAAATATTTCTTCTGCTCTGTGCTGATTTACTTTTCCTTCATATATTCCATTTACACATAGAGTATACTTTTTAAATTGTCCCACATAGTTTATTCTTTCTTCTCTTAGTGTTTCAGCTAGGGGGGTTCTTATGATCTATGTTCAAGCTTGTTTAACCTTTCCTACAAGATGAGCCCATCAAAAGTCATAATTCAATTCTTTTATTATACTTTTCCACATTTTCTTTTGATTTTTTTTCTTAGAATTATTTTAATCTCTCTGATTACAGTACCTAACTATTCTCTGTCTACACTGTCTACTTTTTCCATTAGTTATTAGCATTTTAATCTTATATAGTTTAAATTCATAGTCTGATAATTCAAACGTGTTTCATATGCACCTATTTCTGATTATTGCTGTTTCTTCACACTTTTTACTTGCCTTTTGAAGACCTTGTAATTTTGCTGTTGTTGATGTTGTTGTTGTTGTTGTTGTTGTTGTTGTTGAAAGCCAGATATGTAGTATTATATATTAGGAACTGAGATAAATAGGCATTTGTACTATTCTGGGTAGGAGTTACACTGTATTTAATATTTGCCACACATACAGGTGCCAGAGACTTCAAATTCCTATAGTCTTCATTTTTGCCTCCCCATCTATTTTTCAGGTACCCTAAGTGCTCTTCAAAGACAATGCACAATTTTTTACTTTATTTTAAATGCAATTCACTGTTTTTGTAAAAGAACACCATACTATTGTGGTAGTAGTACTTGGAGAAGAGAAAGTATTGTATAATTTTATGATTAAGTCCCAGGCTTTGAGTAGGTCTATGGTACTTGGCTGTTACCTTTACAAGTATTTCTTAACTTTCCCTTCTTCAGCCAATGCAAGAAGGCTAGAGGACCTACTACGTGAAAAACTCGCTGGCCCTTGAGCTCTGGTGAAGTCTTTTCTGCTGGAGTGTAGACTTTTATTGTTGATAATGCTCTGGGTATATTTCACATGAATTAATCACCCTTAACAAGAATAAGAAGGGAATCTTTCTTTGTTTTTAACATGAAATGTTGGTGTGATTTCTGGTACTACACCCCATGAAAGTATGGGGGTCACCCAAGACTACAGCTCCTGTGCGTGTCTCTCATGGTGAGTCCACACTCATCGTCTAGCCATTTATCAAATTAATGATGTCAGTGACCCACCAGCATATGGCTCCAGTGGCTTCTGTTCCAGTAGACAGGTTTTGGCTATGACTCTGGATTTGCCTATTTTCTCAGACTTGAGAGTATTTTTCTCCCCTGCAACATCAGTCCTCTGATGAATCCAAGAAAAGTCATTGATTGTTCCATTTTTCAGCTTTTTCTTATTGTTAGGTTAAAAGTAATGATTTCTAAACTACCCAAATTCCGGAACTGAAATTGGAAGCCAAGAATATTCATAACAGAGTCTTACTATATCCTTTTAAAGATGCTATTGGTAATAAAAGACTCAGTCTTACTCAAAGAAGAAGACAGGGCTGGCTTCATACAGAGTGATCATCTTAACCTGCACCTCACACTTCAAAATTTTGTTCTTTACATGAACCATTTTTCATGTAGAAAAACTGAGATTCGGGAAGATATTGTTTCAGGAACCAAATGCCAAAATTTGCACCATCCACATTTATTGGTCTATTTTAACTTTATCTTCTTTTTACTCCCATTGTTCTTCTTTCTTCTTCTATATGGGCAGAATGTGCTGGCATTTCTAGATGTGAGCTGATTCCATTGTACATTTCCTGCCTTGGGTAAATCCCAATATCTTCAATTCTCAAGCTCCAAACTTGAAAACCATTTTTATCACTTTTCAGCTAATCCTTCTGAAGTCATTTAATTTCTTCTTCCACCAGATACTTCCTATCCTCTTCACTTTTTCTCCAAAATACTGGTACTTTTTAACATATGTATTTAATTAATGTACTTAGTTTTTGTCTCAAATTAATAAAATATAACCTCTAGGATAATTTTTTTCATTTTCTGCTTTATTCATAATACCTAGAACAATGCTTGATTTATCACAAACATCAAAGAATATTTGTTGTCTCTCCAGGAATTAAAAGTAACCCACAATCTTTAATTTGTCTAACTCAATGACTAACTCTAGAGAGATGGTTAGATCATAAAAAAAAAAATCTATTTAGTGAAAAAGCGTATTTTCGTCATAGTGAGGATTGACGAAATGATCCTATTTGGAAACGATATTAAAAATTTTTTTCAACGAGTGAGTTTTATTATTTGGCATTGTTACAGGGTAGTAACTCCCAACCTCTAAGATGTGCCAAGCATCTATCCTACAATGCCAAAGAATGGACTTGAGCATAAGGGAGGTAAAGAGTAGGAAACCTCCTGAGAGGCAGGAGGGGTCCCAAAAGCTGGGAGCCCTCACTGATGAGGATCTTTGTCTTGGGGGAGGTTGTACAGAAAAATCACATCATAGATTATCCTGGGTTAAACTATAATCAACCTATAATACACTTAGCTAACATGGATCCAGTGGAAAAATAATTAGGTAGCAAGGGTATGTAGCTCTGAAAAGAGCAAAGGCCCTTCTGGAAGGAGCAGGAATGAGAGTCACAGCCTTCTGGTCATCTGTCTACATGTTTGTTACATTGTTCCTATGTATTCATTACATTATTCAGACTTATTGGATCAGAGGATGCTGCTTATAGCACTGCTTTGGGTTGTTGTTTATTGCTGGGGAGGCTGGCAGGCCTCCTCACTGTGTCTCCATCTTGGGGCCTAGTTTCTCTCAAGTCAGCCCTTGATCACAGGCCTGGCTGGCCTCCTCTCTGCTCTGACTCTATCTTAGGCCTTGTCCCTTTTTAACTGCCTATCAATCTCTACGTGACTTAGCTATCTGCAAAAGTATGATTCATTACTTTCAATCATCAAACACTTAATTGTTACATTTCACATTGTAGAAAGTACAAATGACAAAGTATATTATCAGATTTCATTCCTTCCTTGTTAAAAACTAGTTAATAACACAAATACAAAAGTTAATATCAAGATAGTAAAATCTACATTTCTAAATTTGAAGCTTTATTAAATATGAAAGCATTTAGCAAAACATTCTTAACCAGACAGTATGGGATGATATTACCAATTGTAAACATGGTATTTAAGTTATTCATCTTATGATAGAATTATTAAGTTATTAACAAAATATTATTACAAAATATAAAGGTAATATATTCATTATAAACTCAAGGAACGTCCAGTGGATTGAGTATATTTGATTTCTCCTAGGAAATCCTGTTTACTTTCCTTTCTATGAAATACTACTTTACCACAGGAAATATTTTGCCTTGCTCCATGGATTCTGAATTTTGTTTCCCGATAATTGTTATTTCATTAATTCATATGTTTAAATTTTAATCTTATTCTCAAGAGGCCATTTATGTCGCCTTTAATGTTCCCTCTATAATCAGAGTACTATATCAGCACAAAAATCCAGTGCTTTACTTATCATGCTATGGCCCAGCTAATCTGACCTCTTCAATGAATGCCATAAAAAAGTATTTGCCTGTAGTATCCAGACAGACTTTTTTTAATTCAACTATGCCTCAATCACTCGAAGAGTCCCTTCTATATATGTCTCCATATAACATCCGACCAGAAATGATTAGAGAACTCAAACTACTGACCCCAAAACAATCTTATGCAGAAGCAGGGTTACCCATTAAATTTCATTCCTAAGAATTAGAAATTTGAATAGTTCAGACTGAGAAACTTGTTAGCAGACTCGGGCAGGGGGAAGCAATGTAAACATAGGTAGGTGGGGGGAAAAAGTAAGAGAAACAAGAGTGGAGGTTGAAAAAATCCAATTTCTGAGCACCTGAAGCCCAATTCTTGACTCTTTAGAACCTAATATTTCAGCCTTTGGGAATTTTCTTTCCTTCCTTTTTGAGCAAGCTTGAATGAATTTTTCTTCCTGATCAACCAAAGGGATCAATTAAAGGATCCTAAAGACTGAAAAAATTAACTATTTAATTATCCTTTTTGTGTGTGTGTGTGTATAATTTCTATGAATTTTCTGTTTTGTATGTTTTGTGGTATTTTCCATATTTTTCAAAAACGTAACTCATTATATTGAATCACCTACAAAAATAAATTTCTTCCTAAATTAGAAGTAAAGCTTTGTTGTGTTTCATCAACAATGTAAAACACTGTACTAGAAGAAAGATTGCTAAGTACTTGTAATACAAATTGTGCCAAGAAGGGGAAAATTCAAGCAACTTATAACACAATACATGGTCATATTAAGACTCCATCATCACCTTTTTGGGTATTCATGAGTCAAGATCTGACATAAAACAAAACAAAAACCTCCATGATAAAAAAAAATGTGTATTATGCCATCAGCTAATTTTTATTTCAAAATTTTAGTGCTAAGTCTCTTCCATTTCGTAGCTACAAAGCTGCAAAATATTCAAGTCTTCTCTTAAGAATGCATGCTGTTTTTGCTTGTGCCATCCTTATATATGGATGTTCTGTAAGCTCTTTTCTTTTTTAAGTATTTAGTAAGATATGAGGAAAATGATTCACATGATTCTTTATTGTTTCTGTTTGAGAGAGTATGTTTTAATAATCTTCATCTTGTGCCCTCTGAGCATATTACAACCATCTACGGTGTAAAACCTGTCTTGGAATTCCTACCTTCTCTCCATAACAGTTTGGTAAGAATACAATTTGGCTGCCATCTCCAGCACTCCATATGTTTGATTTAGAATGTTTTCCATGTTGTCACTACTTTTTCACAGATGCACAGATGAAAGGCAAAGTGGATTAAGCTGCCATAAAATACTAAGCTGTATTTTATAACAACTGCACAATGAATACCAATGAATCCTTACTGGAAACTGCCACAATCAGGCCCTTCATTTTTGCCTTTATATTTAGGTGGTATAGAAAGAAAAAATTGGAAGCAACCAAAGAAGTCCAGGTCTCAGTCTATACGTAATAAAACCTGATCCAACCAAAAAGAAAGTAAATTTATCTTTCTGTTTTGCTTTGAAGAACAAAAGAGTAAAATTCAATAATATTCCAGTTTAATAAGAGTCTTTATTTTAATAACCACTGATTACCTATGGTAGGTATATACCATTCTTGCTTTTAAAAACATGTAATAATAGTTCTAAACAATACTTAGTTAAGAACAAAATATATCAAATGCTTTATTCATTAAAGATAAGTTCACAGAGTTCTTGTACAATAAGCACTATTCTTATCCTCATTCTATAGAAGAGGAAAATGATTTTCACGAAAGCACATATCTAAGTTTGCAAGGGTAAGATTTATATCAATGAAATTTGAAAGCTTGTTCTCACTGATCTACCATCACCATATTTTACCACTTAATACACCTCATCATCATTCCTGATTTTTAGAAACAATCTTTGAGCAGTGACTTAGATCTGGGTACACACAAGGCAGAAACAAGTCTAAAATGTGTCTACTTATCCAAAGATAACTTTCTGTAGGCATACACTATAAAATAGTTACTGAAAATTCATGAAATCATCAACTAGAAACACAGTTTAACTCAGTCTACCTCCAGAATCCATTGCGGACATTGCTAATCAAGCTCAGTTCATTTGAAATTTAGCTCCAGATTCTTTATTTCAAAAATCTGGCCATCATCGAATCTTGAGAGTTAACATTTAAAATGAAAACTGTTTGTTAACGCATAGTGTAGACTAAACCTTATTACCTAGGTACATAGCTATTATGAGCACATTATAAATCTTTAGTAAATTATTTTTTGTTATGTAAGTATCATTATACCACACCTAGAGTTTATTCTTAATGAACAGATTATTTGCTTAGTTGTAGAAGAAAATTAGAATGCTTTCACAAAATGTATTCTTCATAGGACTATCTGATTATGAGTCTTCCACTGATTTAAGGAAGCCTCTTCATTCTTTATCTTAGTATAAATAAATTCATCCAGCACATAGAGGCAGAAGTTGGGCCACATAAGATAGGGCCACAAGTGGTTTCTGGAGTAGAAGTGCTAATTATACATTAACCTACCTAGAAGCTTTAATTAAAAACTCTTTAGTTGGAGGTAAACACCCCTCAAACAAGAACAAATTTATAAAAAAAATTAGAGCACTCAAGAAATATATGTTAAAAGACATTATCCTGGCCTACAGCCCTCAAGCATCAGGATGACAGGATGTTCAAGCATTTGGAGACCTCCATTCCTGCTCCTTAGAATTTGTAATAATATAGGTACCAACACTGTATCAGGAACATGGGAGACAACTTTGAGTATGTAACTGTTCAGTGTTGGTTCATGAACAACATTTATGCAGACATAAGGCCTCTGTCCTGGTAAGCTACAAAGATGCCTCTCAAGGCCTTAAACCCAGTATCATTAAGAAAGATACACATCACTGCTCTCACAGGCACTATGTCCAACGATTAGCCTCCGCGGTCATTTTGTAGACATCCACCATGGAAATCTTACCACATTGCAGAGTATACACAAAAGTGGGGAGAAGATCCCAGCCATCCTCCATCCTCACAGTTTAAGAATCTCATTCTTTTTCCAAGTCAGATTATCTCCACTCTCCTTTCTGTTTTTAACCCTTTGAGTCACAGCCATCCAATAAGGTAGCCAGCTCCACATGCGAGGTTGTGGCCAGCCTGAAGCAGGTGTTCTGGTAGTAAGACACATACATATTGCATATCAAAAATCTCATTTGAAAACAAGAATTTAAAGTAACCCATTCACGACTTTTATATTGATTACATGTTGAAACAGTAATATTTCTGGATATATGGGATTGACTACAATCTATTACTGAAGTCCTTTCATCTCTTTTAAAAATGTTTAAAAAATACGACTACCAAAAATTTGAAAATTACAGGTACGGTTCACTTTGCATTCTACTGGACAGTGCTGCTTTAAAATAATTTCTGCTAAATCTGCTGACGAGCCTGTCTTTGTAAGTAATACATGGATTGTTACTTATTTTAGGGTGTTCCCTCAAAGACACTAAACTGTCATACATTCTCCCGCCCCTAGAAGAATTTAGAAAGCTAGAGTATTAGCTATCCTAGATGAAGTGAAGAGAAAAACACTTATTTTTTATCTTGCAGAGCATCTCATAAAAAAAATACACAGTTAATTCCCCAGTTAGACGTATCTCAGAACGACCAGTACTACTGTGAGATTGAAAGATGAATTTGAGAAAAGAAAAACATTTTTCTCTGTTTTACAATAAATTATGTGGCCTAGTCTGTCTGAGTTACTCTGTGTTTCAGCTTCTCTATCTCAAGTCCCCTAGTAAGTGCTTCCCATTTAGACCCCCTGTGCTCTGTGTACACTATTACTACCTTTTTCATGTCATTATGCAAAGAAATAATCAGACTGTGGTGAGGTTAGGTTTTATTTAAATGTTTATTCTTCTAACAGCACAGAAATGTTAACTTTCGATCCTGACATACTTGGCCATACCACATTTAAATATATTGTGTAGACAGATTATACCTAACTGAAATGCAAGATCAGTGGCCATGTTCTGATTATTTTCACCATTCAGAAAAGGTTTCTGAAAGTTTTATTTACATTTTCTTCTACATGTCATAGACCTTGGCTCTGTTGTATACCTGACTCTCTTGGTATCATTTCAATCAAGTGATTTTCACATCTCAGACTCTACCTGTGGATTTCAGTATCCTCTTGGGGTACTTAAAAAGACATAACTTTAGTGACTTCAGTGCTAAGACCACAATGTTCTGATCCAGTGCCCAAGTTAATTGGCATGGAAAATGACACTCTCTTAAAGATAGATGCTTTCCTTCAGAACTAAATCTAATAATTTTAATTGCCACCAATATAAAGTCAATACTCATTTTAGAAAAACAAAGAAAATAGGCTTTTCGTTGAAATTAGAATTCTTTGAAAAGATCTGACATTAATGGGTATCTATAGTCTTCTAACTGATGGCTGAAAAATATGTGAAAGTCCGGTGTCCTATCTGCATTTCATTAGATGTGTGTAAAAATCTTGATTTTTTAAATCTCTTTTTAGTGTTTTATTTTTCTAAAAAAACATTACATTTGTAAACTCATATCTCTTATTGTAAACTGTAAAAAAATTGACATGACTAGCTGCAGTTCAAAAAGATACTATCCAAAAATATCTTTCTTAGGAACATTATAAAAGAAATATGACTCTCCATTATATTAAACTGCTTTTTTCTGACAAGCATTTACACTGCATAGTTCCATTAGTTTATTTATATTTTATTTATCAACTCTAATGTAGATATTATTCTAATGATGTTTGATCTTTAGATATTCTCATCTTTCCCTTTAAATATTAAGGTGGTAGTTATTAATATTTTATAATAAAAGAGGTGATACAGGAACAATCTTCAATTCCAGTAGAGGATAATAGAATTTTTGGAGGTACTATTCCATCATGGGTATGTATTAGAGAATAGGAGGTATTATACAAAAGCCTTCTCTAGATATATGTAAAAATCAGATTTGTGGCTGGGTAGTTCAAGAAGAAAATATTTAAGAAAATTAGTGTAATCTCTTCACTATTGCTTTCATATTCAATAGCTGTGCTTTTAATTTTAGAAAGTTGAAAAAATACACTATATTGTGTCCAAACAAAGACAATTAACTGAACAGTATTTTAATTGACTGGATAAATCGAATTGCCAAATTTTTTATATGAAATGAATAAATACAACAAAGAATATTTGATGAAAAATTCTAAACATCATGTAAATACCATCTCTATGCCAATACTGTAATCACCAATCCAATCTATTTCTTCTACCCAATCCTTACTGAAATTATTCTCAATAACACTACCAAATCACCAACGACCTCTTAATATCGAATGCCAATTTTCAGTGCTTTATTGATTTGATGGTGGCACCAAAAGACCTCACTGTATGTTTAGAAGTTTAAATCCCAACCTGCATTTCCTTCTGAGTAAATGCTTTCTCTTGGTTTTGCTTATATATCCGTGGTTGCTCATTCACTGCTTTATTCGTACTTCCTGTCTTAATGATTTAAATAAAGTAGTTTCATTGGGGACATATTTGTATTTGGTGCTGGAAGGGTTAAGACAACAAACAAGAGAAATGAAAACTGCCCCCAACTCAGGAAAGAAAGCCATTATGTCCCCTAGGCCTGAGGGGAAAGGATATTCTGCAGACTTATAAGAAATAAACTCAGAAAGGAAAGAACAGATAATAGATGCTTTAATTGTAGAAGTACTCAGCCAGGGTTAGAGCAACAGTACCGGAGTATAAAGGGACCAAGGATGGAAACATCCCAATCTTTCTCTTTTATAGTGGATAAAAGATGCCCCCCGAAAGTCTCATGTGTTTAGAGGGTGACTGGATCGTGTGGGTGCTGTGTTAATCAGTGGATCCATCAACCAGTGAGTTGAATAGCTAGATGTGTTTTTAGGAGGTGAGACTTGGCAGAAGATTTGTCACTGGAGGAGAAATATATTCTTCTCCCTAGCTGCTTCCTCTCTCCCTGCTTCTTGGCCACCATGGGCTGAGCACCTTTTCCTACAGTGTGCTCCTCAGCCATCCAGTTTCTGTGTTGGAGCCAGCTGACCATGGACTATAAAACAGACAGTCAACATGCTGTCCAATCTGACTGTAAAGCAGAGAAGGCCCAGGAGGATGCCATCTTTAACAACCAAACCTCTTGAGGACCAAAGAAGAACAAAAATCTAGAGTAGGGGTGGAGGACAAACGAAAATTTGGTTAAAGATGGCAGGACAAAGGCTTCTGTAGCATCTTTAAAACTAGGAAAAAATCATCTGCACAAACATACACAAAATGTGGCCTATTCAGTCATCTTTGAAAATAAAGTAAAATTCCAAATCATAAATGATGAAGAAAACTACTAACATTTTGTATTACTAATCTTTGAAAATCTGATAAATAAAGAATGCTATTTCATTTTATTGTGCATTTGGTGGGAGCATTGGATAACTGTTTTTAATTTTTTTCTCTGTAGAGTACTTACTGGTTAACTTTGTCTATATTTTTAAAAAGTGGTTGGCTATCCTTGCTTATTTATAAAAACAATTTTTTACACAAATACAACCTATGTCAGCGTTGGCCAAACTCCATTCTGCCCCTGACCAGAAGTACCAACAATCAGAGTTTCTTATGTATTCTTTCACAATTTTTATTTCTATATATAGCCTATATATATATATATACATACACACACACACATATATTTAGAAATTCTTCAATATTTGCTCATGTCAATTTTTAAAATACTTTTTCATTGTATTTTCAATTTTTGGCTTATCACCAATACATATCTAACACATTCTTATAAAATATTGGTAATATATGTATATATTTTGCAAAAAAAAATCCCTTACCTTTAGTTGGTTGTTTCTTGTCCTTTGGTATTAAAAATAACACTATATATTGTACCTATGTCTTTTGTTGTGTATACAAGTATAGAAAATTATTGAATAAAAGCATATGTGGAATGTGACTCATTCTAGTTATTTTCACACAATCAAAAGGTGCCAATTTATATTGCACTAACAGTAATGAAATACCCATGTTAATAAAATATTTTAACTTTTGCAAACATCATACACAAAAAAACGGAATGTCACTGTAATATTAATTTCTGTGTCATGGGTTCTCAGTGATATTGGCTATATTTCACATTTTATAAGGTATTTACATTTATTGTCCTTTGTAATTTTTACATAACCTTTGCTGATCTTATGCATGCTTGGGTATGAGTACATATATTTATATAAAATGTACTTTATTAATTTATTTACATCTATTATAGTTCTTACTTTTGTTCACTTGATCTTCTTTGGTGTACAAAAGAAATAGAAGAGATCAAAGAAAAAAATGTATATAGCAATTTAGCCAAAAGCTAAATGTGACATTTCACATTAAAGAGAAATGATGCATTTTACTTTTTATTAAAAGTGGTTAGAATGACTGTTAACCATCTAGAATAAATAAAAGCTATATACTAAAATCATTCTTTTTACCACAAAAAGTTTTAGACAGATCAAAATAGAATATGTGAAAATTGATTTCATAGGGAAGAGAAGAAAATTGATAAGGACATTCAATTATTACCTTAGAGTAGAAAATAACTTTCCTCAGTAGACACAGCCCCCAGAAACTATAGAGGAAAATATTGTTAAAGGTGCTTTCACAAAAAATATTAAATTTCAGAACACAACATACTATAAAAAAGTAAAACTGGCAAATTATAAACTAAGAATATTTTGTTAAACATACAAAGCACTATTAAACATACAAAACATTAAAATAATCACCCATAGAAAAATGGATAATTACACTAAAAAGCATTAGCAATTTATAAATTTCTCATAATTAGCAAAATGAAGTTTAAAACAAAATTTAATATCACCTGTACCTGAAAGAGTGACCAAAATGGGAATTCATATGTATATTATTCTGATGTTTTCAAACCCTGGTAAAGAAAATATAAATTGGCTCAAACTCTGGAAAACAATTTGACAATAAAAAATATAAAAGGCACAGAATCTTTGGCTTAAAATTTTTGCTTCTTGGAATTTATTCTCTTATGTACATATACATAAAAATATAAGTACTGGCATTTAGTAAGAGTGCTGTTGTCCATGAAATTTTGTTAAATGAGGAAAGTAAAACATTGAGATATATGTAAACAATAGTCCTTTTGTCTTGGCAAATGAACCCAGGACCTAGACTGGAATGGAAACTTTTTTATTGCATACCTGTTCAAATTTATAATTTGAATTCTTCTTACTAATATTAATGCAAGTAATAAAGAGTTTTAGTATGTAGTGTGCTAGTGTTTTATATAATGGTAATGTCTCACAAAACCAGAGAGTCCAGATATCCAGGAGTACTGAATCTTGGCCTGTGTATCACCCTTCTTGTGAGATTGCTAAACACTGAACACTGGCAAATGAGAAAAGGAAGCATTTTAGGAAGAATGTTTTGGGTATTAGATCTCAAAGTTTATGATCCTCAAAAGCTGACAGTTCTGGAGCTTGACCTGTCACGTTCTCAGTTGCACTCAAACTGTTCCCCTAAACACACCTGTTAAACCTTAAGCAGATTTTTAACATTGTGCCATGCTACCTCGTTGACAGGATAAATCACAAGATAGGTAAAGAAAGCAGTCTCTGTGGCTGTTAAAATGATCAAGTTAAGGGCAAGAGTAAAGAAAAAGTGAGACAGAAATTTAAAGGATGTTCATCATTTAACTCACCGCTTACTTTCCTCTTTGGCTGATTCAGTCTGTTCTGAGTGAGATCTGATAAACAAGAGAAACAAGGAGGGATAAGGGAGGAGAGAACTGCTTACTTCCCTCTTTGGCTGATTCAGTCTGTTCTGAGTGAGATCTGATAAACAAGAGAAACAAGGAGGGCTAAGGGAGGAGAGAACATTGACAGCTTCCTTTAATTTAAAATTTACGAAACTGACAACTCCCAAGTCTATCATGCACACAGTCCTGTATTCTGAAGTCCAGAGCCATATTTCTAACTCGACTAATCTCTTAATTTGGATAATCGATCATTATCTGAAACTCAACTTGTCCCAAATAGAAACTATAATTTTCTCCTAAATCTATTTGTTCCTCTTACAGTGGTAATTCTTTTCCAGGTTAGAGACCCACCAGTGACCTCAATACTTAATGCAAAAATGAGTCTTTTTTCACTTAAGAATATGTTCACAGGTGCATCCATTTACCTATAAATGATTCAAATTTATCCTTTTTACACATGTGAGTACATATTGCATTGTTTCTCTGATACGAGAAATAATAAGTATAAATAAGGACAAAAAGGTGTAATAGATACTGTGAAAAGAGAGATAATATTCAAAAGGGAAGAGAACTAGACAGGGAGGAGGGGGAAAGGAAGGAAGGGAGGGGGAAAGTAAAGAAAAAGAGGAATAAAATGGAAAAATGAAAATAAAGCTCTTGTAAATAAGGAGGGGAGGGAGGGGGAGTAGAAGGCAGGGGTGGGGATGAGGGGACCAAGATATATCATGTCCAGGTACAAATTAACTATGATGAATGTCATCATTATGTATACCTACAATGTACCAATATATGTTTTTGGTAAATAAATACAAAAAAAAAGAAGTACAAGTAACAATAAAAATAAGTGCATAATTGTAAAATAAAAATTAATAAACCAAAAAATGAGTCTTCAACCCTGACTGTAGGCAACAGGAATCCCTGAACTGAAACACACACTTTAGAGGACCCTGAATACATCAAGAACACACTCATACACACAATCCCACCCCATTATCAGCAAAGGTCCGGGCACCTCTGTCACTGGATCAGGTAGTCAGGCCTGGCACAGAGTGAATGGTGTCATTAGTATCTTTTGTCTTCTCCAGCACCCTTCAAGATTCATGAGAATTTTTCTCACATCTTTTCCCTTAAAATCTGAAAACAAAAAGAGAACTACTGCTTAATGATGGGAAGGAGTGGAGATCGTGTCACTACTGACTTCAGACAAGGGTCTTGCTGTGGAGGAGTATGAGGATTTCAGCTGCAGAGGTCTGTGGTTAATGAAATGAGAAGATGAATTAATGAACTTGTCAAATCTCTCTTATGATAGCATAACTACAGTGGATGCCTGCAATAATGAAATATCATTCCCCATTAGTACCAAGCATCCATTTTCTTGTTCTCTTCATGTTCCAATTTGTAGTTACACAGGTACTCAAGAATTAGTATTATATTTTCAACAACTGCTCGATAGAGACTGAAGAAACATTAGCAACATTAACAATTCAAGTTTATTTGTATATGTAAAGATACATATGTGTGTATGTGTGTGTGTGTGTGTGTACATATGTATAAAGGTCTAGGAAACATGCATTAAGTGTGATGTCAATTCTTTAGCTTGGCAAGAGATGGACGTTAAATGCTAGAAATGTATTTAAAATTATGATATTTATTATAATTTTAATTTTGCATAATTTTAACAGTTAATTTGGATCATTTGAGAAGGAAAATGTTTTACAAAAATGTGAAAATAATCTTTACATACATATATTTACCATTTTGTTGAAAATATATTAAATTAGGTATATTTTGAGTGCAATTGCATTTTACTGTTTAACTTCTTAAACCTCTGTTATCTCAAAATAATGCTGACCAGCACACACAGACTTGTACAGTAGCCATCAAATTTAGTTGTCTTTGACATCTGACCAACAATGATACATAAAAATCATAAATTAACAAGATGGTCAATATATCATTATAAAGCAACATTTTTCTAGATAGGTTCATAGGACATGTTTTGTCCAAAAGGTTAATAGTTACTTTTGTTGTTTTACTCTGTTTTTTGTGGTACTGGAATTGAAGATAGGGCCTTCAAACCGAGCTACACCTCTAGCTTTTAAAAAAATTTTCTTTTTTCATTATTTTGAGACAGGGTCTCACTAAGCCAAATTGTTTAGGTTGGACTCAAACTTGCGATCCTCTTGCCTTGGACTTGCAGAGTGCTGTGATTACAGGAGTGCACAACCAGGCCCGATTTAAAGGGTGATAATTTTACTCATAACTTTTAAATATTCATGGTATGTAGACCTGCAGTTGATTTTGCAACAGGAACCTGAAATGTGCAGGCCAGCCTGGTCTTCTTCCCCACCCTCCACCTCCAGTGCCTCCAGGAGCCCTGCAACACCAGACCCTCGACGTCCTTCCTGTTTCTCTCTCCCTTTCTCTGCCACTTCTTCCTATAGTCCACAAGGGTTTAATCTGTATGATTCAAGTAGTCCACATGAAATTGCAGAAAAACTGATGTCACTTCTTTGCATTCAATACATAAACAGGCCCAACTGATCAACGGGTAAAATGTGAACACAGTGCTGGTCTGTGGCACATTAGGAACTGGGCTGCACAGCAGCGGGTGAGCAGCAGGCCGGAGAGTGAAGCTTCATCTGGATTTACAGCCACTCCCCATCACTCACACCAACAGAGCTTTACCTCCTATCAGACCAGTGGTGGTGCTAGATCCTCATAAGAGCATGAACCTTCCTGAGAACTGCAGATGTGAGGCGTTGAGATGGCATGTTCCTTATGGGACTCGAAGGCTTCACGATCTGGGTGGAGTTGAGGTAGTGATTCTAGCACTGGGGATTAGATACAAATATAGATTAACATAAGCAGAGAGCTTTGACTACACAGAGACCAGAGTACAGTAAATCAGTTGCTTGCTGGCCTTCATGGCCCTAAAGACCCCTTTGTGATCCATCTCTTTACTCCTCTTTTTCCTGTCTCCATAATTTTATCCTTTCCAGATGTCATGTAGTTGGAGTCACACAGCAGACTCCTTTAAAAATTGTTTCTTAGCAATACACATTTAAGGCTCCTACATGGCTTTTCATAGTCAGAAAGCTCATTTCTTCTTAATGCTGTATTGTATTATATTTCATTGTCCAGGCACCCACCTATACTATGTGAAGGAATCTCAGTTTCTTACAAGTTTGAGAAATTATGAATAAAATTATAAGTACCTATATGTGGCCTTTTGTATGTACGTAAGTTTTAATCCATTGAAGTAAACATTTAAGAATGTGACTGTATGGTAAGGATATGTATAGTTTTATAAGAAACAACCAAATGGCATTCCAAAGGACTGGACCATTTTTAATTCCCACTAGCAAATAATAAGAGTTACTGTGGCTCCATGTCATTGCCAATATTTGGTGGTGTTAGCATTTTGGATTTTGGCCATTTTTATTAGTCCATTAGTGGTATCTAGTTGCTCTAATTTGCAAGTTTCTAATAGAATATCATGTCAAGTATATTTTCATATTCTCACTTGCCATTTGTGTGCCCTTTTTGGCAAGGAACATGTTTAGATAGTTTATCCAATCTGGTGATTTATTTTCATACTACTGAGTTTTAATTGATCCTTTATATTGTTGCAATCTCTTACAGTTTAGATCTAGAAAGTCCTGTAAAAGCTTCGTGTGTTCAGAGGTTGGGCTTTTGGAAGGTAATTGGGTCATGGGGGACTGTACTCATCAGTGGATTGAACTACTGATTGCTATTAGGAGGGGCCTGGTTGAAGGTAAGTCACTAGTGGTGAGAACTTGAAGAATATATCTCCCTCCCTGTTCCCTTCCTTCTTTCTCTGATTCCTGGCTACCATGAAGTGAGTAGGTTTCCACAGTGCCAGCCCTTCCCAGCACGGGGTTTCTACATTTAAGCCTGAAAACCAGGGACTGAAACTTCTAAAACTGTGAGCCAAAGTAAATCTTGTCTCTTTTAAATTGTGGATGTTGGGTATTTTGTCCCAGCAATGATAAAGTGACTAACACAATCTTGCATCAGATATATCTTTTATACATATTTCCTCCTAGTCTGTGCCTATTTTCTTCCTGTGTGGACAGAAGTTTTTAATTCTAATAAAGTCTAATATGCCAGTTATTTCTTTCATGGATAAAAATGTCATTGCCAAATCTGTGATTATCTAGGTTTTCTAATACGTTAGGCCATAATAGTATTAGTACACATTAGCATTTTATGCTTAAGTCTATGATTCACTTTGGATTAATTTTTATAAAAGGTGCAAGGCCTGTGTCTAGATTTATTCATTTACTTATTAATTTTGCATGGAGGCGTCCAGTGGTTCCAGTATCGTTTATTTAAAAGAAGATATCCTTTCTCCACGAATTGCCTTGGTTCCTTTGTTAAATGCCAGATGACTATACTTGTAAAGGCCCATTTCTGGGCTTTCTACTCTGTTCCATTTTTCTGCTTTGCCTGTTTTCCCAAACACCACACTGTTTTGATTACTGTACCTTTACAGTGAATCTCGCAGTTAGGTAGTGCCAGTTGTATGACTTTGTTCTTTTCCTTCAATTTTGTGTTGACTCTTCTCAATCTTTTGCCTCACCGTGCAAACTTTAGAATGAGTTTGTCCCTAGCCATGAAATAATTTGCAAGTATTTTAGGTGGTATCAAATGTAATCTACAGAGGAAACTGGAAAGATCTGATATCTTGACAATATTGCTTTCTTACTCATGAACATGGAGTATCTTTTCGTGTATTTATTTGATTTGTTTAGTTATTAAATTTCACCTGACTTTTAACATACACATTTTACTATTTGTTCCCTTTCTTAGTAGCTACCCCTAGAGATTGGAATAGAAGCTTACAATTACATCAAATACACTTTGAAATAACACTGTACTCCTTTGCAGGTGGCATAAGCACCTTATATTGGCAAAGTATTCGCAACTCCTCCCTTCCATCTCTTTTATCATTGCTGTTATTTGTTTCAATTATCCATAAGCTATAATGAATAAAAACATTATTGTTATTATATAAAACATTATCTGTTCAATTAAATGAGAAAAGTAGGTTTATTTTCTTTCAGTTTTTCTTTCTCTAATCCTTTTTGTTTCTTTTTTTTTAATTTTAAACCAAGAACATGTATTGGTACATTCTACATACAATGGTCACATTCATTACATTTATTCTGTACCTATACATGATACATCTTGGTTCTCCCCCCTCTCCCCCACACCTCCCCTCTGCTCCCTCCCTCCCTATTTACAGCAGGTTTATTCATCATTTTCCATATTTTGTTTCTTTATATTGATCCAATTTTTTATCTCTATCATTTTTGTTATGTCTGAAGAACATTGAACATTTCTTCCAAGGTGGTTCTTTCAGCCTCAAGTTTTTGTCTGAGAATAGCCTTATTTCTTCTTCACTATTGAAAGATATTTTCACAGGATACACACTTCTAGTGGGGTGGGCTTTGTCCTCTCAACATTTAATATTTTACTTCACTCTTTTCTTGCTTGTATGAATTCTGAGGAGTCTTTAAGGGTTCTAATATCCTTGCTCCTCCATACATAGGAATTTTTCCTCCCCTCTGCCTTCTTTAAAACTTATTCTCTTAAGAATCTATGTTTGAATTTTTTGAGTTTGAATATGTTACTTTGCCTAGGCGTAGAATTTTTGGAGTTATCTTTCTTGATGTTCTCTGTACTTTCTGAATCTCTGATTTGGTGTCTGACATTTATTTCAGGGAATTATCAGCCATTGTTTCTTCAAATATTTCTTTAGTTCCTTTCTCTTTCTTCTCCTGAAATTCTCAAACTTAACATTTTGAACCTTCTGTTGTTGCCCCACATTCTTGAATATTCTGTTCTTGTTTTTTTCCAGTATTTTTCCTTTGCTTTTTTGTTTTAGAAGTTTCTATTGAAATATCCTCAAGGTAACAGATATTTTTTTCTTGGCCTCAATTTGCCTCCTGATGATCCTATGAAAGGCATTCTTCATTCCTGTTTCATTTCTTTGATTTCTATAATTTTTTCATTTTTCTTAGAATTACCATATCTGTTCACATTACCTAGCAATTGTTGCATGTTGTCTACTTTTGCAATCATGGCCCTTGGTATGCTTATCATAGTTGTTTTAAATTCCTTTTCTAACAATTCTAACCTTTCTGCCATCTGTGAGCCTGACTCAGATGCTTGATTTATGTTATTAAGCTTCGTTTTTTTGTTTGTTTGTTTGTTTTGTTTTTTTTTTTGCCTTTATTATGTCTTGTACTTTCGGGGGAAAGTTGAACATAATATACTGGACAAAAGGAACAGCAACAAATAAGGCTGTTAGTAATGTTAGTAATGTGATAAGAATCAGGTGAGGAAAAGCAATCTAGTCTATTTGATCAAGTCTCAGGCTATGTGTCAGCTTGTGTCCCTGGGCCATGAACCTCACAAGTGTTTCTGTTTCCCCCACTGCTATCCTTGGAGAAGAAAGGATGGCCAGATCCAGCTAGAATTGGGCTCTGGTAAAACTTCAGTTGTAGTGATTCTAGCAAAATATTGCTTTCTTAATGTCAGGCAGGTCTTGTTAAGAACAGAATTAGCTGAATGTGTTTCAAAATGTCTGTCTTCTTTCCTTTCCTTGCAGGGCACGAGGCGATTTGTCTTTGCTTCTGTGAAAACTTGACAGGGCATTTGGTGGTAAAACTCACAAGAATGTTTCCTCTGAAACCCATGCTCCCTAGAGAGTCTAAAACTCAGACATGACTCTTCTACATGAAGGCACATTACAGTTCAGATTTCTGCTCTGGAGTGCTGTGATTCTCTCTGTCCCCCTGCCTATCTCTCCAAGTTTTGGGGCAGTGGTGTGCCCTGGGACTTCAACTCTGTGTTGAATACAAGAAGGGTTGCACATTTTCCTTTTGTTTAGTCCTTTACTTTTTGTTAGGAGAGAATGACAAGTTCTAAGCCCATTGCATGCAACAAGAGTCCCCCAAATATAGTTAATTTCTTAATATGTCTTGGTACTTCTCTTATCTCAGAGTTTTTCACAAGTTACTATATCTGGCTGTGCTTCTCTGCATTTAAGGCCACCTTCTACACTAATCTACCTTGTGTGGCAAGAATTTACCTCCTCTCATTTTATGAGAAGATAGAAGCTGTATACTCAATGTCTATATAGGCATTGTGAAACAATGGTCTAACAAAAAGCAGGAAACGAATCCAAATTAGCTTAGACTAAAAATGAAATTCTAGCCCCTTATTTAACAATAAAATACATGTATTGGCTCTTGTTTCAGGCATAGTTCCTTTCAGAAGTTCAAATATTATCAATAAAATCTTGTCTCTTCAGACTCAAGTGGACTATCGTCATTTTATCAAAGATGAGAGCATTAAGTTTGCCATTTCATTACATGTATTACTTCTGTCACAAAAATAAAATGATTTTATGAGGTGTCACTATTTCCCAAAGTAAGGGCTTCTCTAATACCCAGGCTGGATTAGGTTCTTCCCTTGTAGCCAGGACTGTCTTACATATAAAGGGGAGAAATTTACACAAAAGAAGGATTAGAGACAAGATATGGCAATATATACAGGTCACATAACAACTCTGAGGTTGGTAACCTAGTAGGATGTTAAAAAAGAAAAGTTTAGAAAATGAATATAAATAATCTGAACTTACAGTTTGCAGTACTATGCCTAACCTGGCTAGTTTTCCTTTTTTTTTTTTTTTTTTGAACCTGCAGCTCAAATTCATTGAAAATTTATTAACTCTTCTGCTCCGTTTGAGCTGTTTACAACAGCCTCTACCAAATACATGTCCATTAAAAGTTATAAAAATGTAAATTAACCACCGTGCCTCACGAAAATCATGTTTTACCAAAACATTTTCTAATGTGATTCTCATATTGTTTTTACAATTATAATTTTTTGAAATTATGATCATTCTTCCCAAAAAAAATAATTGTAAAATAATTTGAAGGGTTTTTTTCTATTGTTATAGAAACAACTACACCACCTGGCAATTAAAGAAACAGTAATTTTTGCAATTGTATCTACCTTGAATGTGAAGTTTAAGAACGTAGAATATTTTTTGACAGCATCAACTAATAAACACTGATACCACCATGAAGGAGTGTCATGGATGTGACTGTTTTCAGCAATACCAAAAGTAAATAAAACACAGGAAGAATTTCTGATTTGCCTTTCTACATATCAAATCATGGAAAATACTGAAAGAAGTTATCCAAGACATTGTGAGCCAACTCTCCAGCCCTCTGCTCATATTTCCCTGACTTCGTCATTTACAAAATATTTACAGAGTGACAGTCTCTCAGCATATGCTGTGCTAGATACTACATTTCTTTGCAGTCTTCACAACTTGCCTGCAACTATTTCTTTGGGGTAGGCAGGGCTGCTGAAGCTCTAATGATTACAATTCTTGTTATGTGTTTCTTTTCTTCGTGCTTCTATTGTTCATGGACTTTAAAATAGTAATAGTATTTTAAAATACTATTAATGTGCATGATCATATATAGATAATGACAAGACTCACAGAAAACTTAAAAATCTGTTGGACTTCTCAGGTAAGCAATGGATTATAAAATTTCTAAAGCAAAACTATGATTCCATATAAATGTTTTCAATAAGGAAGAAATTTTGCTATAACATTTAAGGATGCAGTTAATTAAATATAATAACTGTAAAAAAGCAGCAGAAGATCTGTTTTAGTAAGCTTTTCACTGCTGTGACCAAAAATCTGAGAATAATTTAAAAGAGAAGAAGATTTATTTTTGACCCACGGTCTCTGAGGTTTTTAGTCCATGGCCAATTGATATCCTTGCTTTCAGGTGTGCAGTGAGGTAGAAGTACCATGAAGGAAGGGCACCATCTCATGGCAGCCAGGAAGTAGAGAGGAGGGAGAGAAAGACCCAGAGAGCGAGTGGTCAGGTATATGATACGCGCCCCCATAACCAGCGCCCGTCAACTAGACCCCATCTCCTGAGTTGTACAATCTCTCACTAATGCCATGAGTTTACGATCTCATCTATAGATGAATCTACGAATGAATTTAGAGCCTCAGAAAATCACCTTTCAAAATCCCCACCTCTGAACACATGAAATTTGGGGGGACATTTTAGATCTAAGCCATAACAGGATCCAAGTAGATGATTCATAAAAGCAACGTAATCAGTTAAAAAAAACTCTTCGATCTTATTAACAAAGAAGGAAAATCAAGTAAAGCATGATATGATTTCTGTTTAATTGGCACATTTCAAAAATGTTAATACTGTGTAGAATCATTGGTGAGAGAGCCGCTTCTAGGCTGTTAAAAGATATATTTTGAAAGGCAATTTGGCCCATAAATTATAAAATTCTAATGTTAGTCACTTTTGATTCCAAATTTTTACTTCTAAAATGAAATCCTAGAGAAATAATCAGAGTTATAGATAGATATTTATATACAAAATTTTTAATGTAGTTTATTTTATAATAATGATCAGGGAGGAAACATTTTTAAGATAAAGCAGATATTTTATGTTTAGTGTGTCTTAACATGTTGTCTCAATTAAAAAACAAGTAAAACACACAACATAGGCAAATAAAATTATCTGTGGTTTAGAGTTAGCCAAGCCACACCTAAATCCCCCCATCCTTCTTCTCTTAGAAAATTTTGTAATGCAGAATAGTGCTCTTCATTTTCATATATCTTGATCATTTCCAATCCCTTTATGCTCTAGAGAAGAAATATTTTAAATTTACAACATGAGGGACACTAAATTATATTATGGTACACTCATGCATAAAATGGAGCATTGTGTTTCCCTTAAAATGTATTTATTCATATTATTCACATGGAAATTGTTCACCATAAAATGTATGATCAAAGTAATATGCAGAAGTACACTAGCACTGTAAGTAGAGAAGTAAAAAGAAATATATCATTTTGGAAAATATATCAATTAGATCATTGTTGATTATTTTATTCTTTATATGTTTCTGAACATTAAATGTTCCCTTCAACTAATGAATATCTCATTGAAAAGTCAATGTATTTTATTTTAGAAATTAACTTGTGGCTTCTAGCTCAGAGTAACAGATTAAATACAATTTTCTCTTCTTTTACCTCAATATCCCGATAAAGGGACAATGAGAGTATAATGTATAAATTAACATAATACATGGAGAAGAACGATCCATTCAGCAGACAATATTTACTAAATATAGTGAAACAGGAGAAAAACAATACTTGAAAATTAAGAGCTATGGAAACAGAGATAGCTGATCTTCTATAAAACACCTCTGGATTAACTTCAAAGGGATTTGAAATAGTTCCCATCTGCCTCTACTGGAATGTAATGCAAACCCATATAGTGAAGAGGCTGCTTTCTAAATATACTATATTATTTTTATGTGGACAAATTAGGACAGATAATATTTGTCCCCATAGCAAAACTATTCAAATTCTACTCTTCACAAAAATTCCAGTTCTCTGCTCATTTTTTTCTAAAGTGAAGTGTGAGAGTTGGCAAGTCCCATTTATAGGCTTGGACTCGTGATTGTAACTTGTGATTCTCAACAGGAAGGATAATCATGAATTGCTAGAAATTGAAATAAAGCTTTTGGGGATTGAAAGATCAGGATGAACAAACTTGAAAAAGTCAGCAGAGCGAAAACATCAATTATCAGAGAATTGAATAGAAAGTATTTTTAAAATGAATTTTGACTGATAACATCACAGAGATTTGCACAGTACTGCAATCCTAAAACAAGAACAGAGAGTTACAAGAAAAAAACTTACTAAAAATTCACCTATCGTGAAAAGACACCAGGCCAGGTACAGTGGAGGATCCCTATAATCCCAGCACTCTGGAGATTGAGGCAGGAGAACTGACACAAATTCGAGGCCAGCCTGGGTTACCTAGTGAGTTCAAATCCAGCCTGGGTGACAGAGCAAGACCCTGTCTCAAAAACCAAATAAATAAATAAGTAGGTGCCAGGCACCAAGAGATAATGGGAAAATTAATAAATCAAGAAATAGCAATATAATTTTATGATGCGGATAAAAAAGAACTATCCAGTTAATCAGTTAGAAAAGTATAAAATTGTTTTAGTTAAAAAGAGACTAAAGACAGAAGAAGATGTAATGGGGATACTACTGTTTTTATTTTAAGCATGTCTACATTGCTTGAGTTTTAAACCATGAACTAGTCTTACTATGTTACCAATTAAAAATAGCGCTAAACATGGCAGAATGTGTTTCAAAATGTTCTTTCTCAAAGTAATAAGATTTTGAAACAAAAGCTGACGATTTGTTTCTAAATTCACACTTGCATTATCTGTTACTTTAATTGTGAGTGGCAAAAACCAGATTCAAAGTCATCTGTGTAGTAGTAACTGGACGATTTACTTTGTGGTTGTCATTGCATATTTATAGTCAAATATGTACTCTATGTGAATTAAAGATTGAAAGGAAACTTGAGTATCAAATTTAGATAAGCAATGTACATCAGTGATATTCTCCAAGCATTCTGCCAAATATTATCCATGCCATTGTCAAAGAGGTAATGCTAACCAAAAGAAATCCTCAGTTTAAATGCTGATATCTTTTTTAGCATTTCTTTGACTTTTCTACCCTTTTCCCTATTTGCAACATAGCTTTTTGTAGTACTATAAGGCACCAGTAATTCTGTAGGAACAAGATGGTTTCTGCAGTCCTTAAACTAACAGTGCTCCTCAGCTCAATGCCAGTAATTCAAGGCTCCTTGACAGCCAGGATTCTGCAACCAATTTAAACCACAAAATAGCTTTGTACAATTTGAGGATGGTCCAGTTTTGAACTGTACAGAGAGCAGGTAGTACCAGATCTCACCAAGCTCAAGTGGGCAAAGAATTGGGTAGATTCAAGAACCTTAAAGGAAATCAATTGTCCAGAATATTTTGAAACAAAGAGAGTAACATTCCAAGATCAAATCAATTAATGGACAAGTTCATGAATGCTTCTTTGATGTGATCCCAAAGGATTATGCAAGCAACACAGCCCATTACACAAGATCAAAGGAAACAACCAACCAATCAAAATTTAAAGGAGCCAAGGATTTTGCATGAAGACAATAAGAAAGAAGCTTGACAACATCTCAGGAATCGGGCAGACCCCAATCTTTACAGATTGAAGGATATAAAAGAATAAACTTCTTTGAAAGACTTTGGGCATCCTGCATATTCAGAGGCACATAGGCAGGTGTTTCCCCAAGTTCAACCAGCCAGGCACTCAGAGCCTGCTACAGTTATGGTCCATTTGATGCTGGTTTTACCAGGTCAGAAGGCTTCTACTCATAATTCAGAGGTAGGCTTTGGAGGCAAGGCATGGAGCCCCTGAGAGGGCAGTTTCTGAAGTTGCGGGAATGAAGCCAAAGGTGCAGTGGAGATCCCACACAGTCAGAAATGCCACCATTGTGTAACATCTGCAAAGAAAAGCTGCAGGTTGTAAGCAGAACCAGCCTAAGGTAGAGGCAATATGGGCTGCAACCAGTAAGGCCATAGAGGTGGTGGCCACCCAAGCCCTTTGGAGTTCACATCTGACTACAATTGGCCCTGGGTGCTAGACATGGAACTACAGAGTTTAATGCTTGACCTGTTGGTTTTCCATCTTACTTTGGTCTGATTCATTTCTGTCCTCCAATTCTTTTTTTAGAATGGAAATGTTTACACAGCATCATTGTATGTTGGAAGTATTTAACTTTCTTTTTCATTTTTATAGGGGCTCATGGCTAAGAGTTGGCCTTGAGTCTCAGAGGAAACTGGACTTGGACTTTTCAACACTACTGAGATCTGTAAGTCCTTGCTGACCATTAGAAACTGACTAATTTATTTTATATATTGAGATGGAGATGAGCCTTTTGAGGGGCAGAGGCAGGATGTTATCACTTAGATCTAAAATGTCTCCCCAAGGTACGTGCTCAGAGGTGGAGCCTACTCAGAGAGGACAAGGCACAGGAGGCATGACTTACAGGGTATATTCTTGTTCCCAGCTCCTCCCTACTTCTGCTTTCGGGCTGCCATGGCGTGAGCAGTGTACCTCCAATAGGCCATTCCACAATGTTGTTTCTGCCTTGGAGCCAGTCAACCATGGTTGGACTCCCCAGAAACTAAGCAAAAATGAACCTCTCCTCCTTTAAGTTGCTGGTGTTGGGTATTTTGCTGCAGCCATGGAAAAGTGACAAATACAGTTCCACACCATAGTCTAATCAAGGGTATTAAATATACACAAAGCTCTTAGAACAGTGACTGTTGCACAACAATAGTAAACATCATTATGTCATAATCATTAAATATTGCTATTTACAGAATTTGGCATTCACTAACAAACTTATAACTGAAATTATTCTCTCCATGAGAAATTAATTAGAAGGGGTTGAGGATTTAGCTCAGTGGTTAGAGTGCTTACCTAGCAAGCACAAGCTGAGTTTGATCCCCAGCACCAAAAAAAAAAAAAAAGAAAGAAAGAAAGAAAGAAATTACAAATAATGACAGAGAAACAGATGGTTTAAAAAGAAAAGGCTCTGAAACAAAACAGAGTAACTATATTGGAAGAATTAAAATATGTAGTTTTACATTTAATATGCATTTATGAGAACTGAAATATCGAAGTAACCAAAGGTAATTGCCATCGTTAGTAATTATGAATATCAACAAGATATACTATGTATCAATAGACTAAATCTATATTTATTGCCAAATTTTTCAAATACAAAATATCAATATAAAAATGAAGTAATAAGTTCCATGCATGCAATTATAAATTTCATTTTTCAACAAATGGTCAGTTTTGCTTCTTTCTTCATATTCTGTCTGTCTCTAATACACACAAGATTATTTTGAAACAAATTTTAGAAAGAAAGGTTCTTACATTGCAATTTTTATTGCATTTTTTTTAGAATTACTTAGTATATTGCTCCCTATTCCCTTTTTTTTGTTTCTCTGCCATTTATTTGTGAAGAAAACTGGTATTTGTCCAACAGAGTTTCCATGAGTCTCATTTTTTTGCCAATTGCGTTCCCATAATGGACAGAAACATGTTCCTCTGTTTCCTTATTTAATGTAAATAAGTTTTAGAATTAATGTTGTACTTTTTTGGCAAGAGTAGCTCACAGAATGTGTTTGTACTTTTCCCAGTAGGCATATATGGTCTGGAGTTTTGTTTTTGTGGTATTAATAGTAATTATCGTGCCTAGATACATTCTTTCATTTGATGACAGTGTTCTAATTCTGTCACTGTTCTTCATTTATTAGCTGGAATATTATGAAGAGAAACTTCCCCTCAACAGGCATTTATTCATTTTTTTTTATTTTCCAAAATATGGTACTTTTTTAGTATTCCTCAAAGGGAGCTACTGATTTCCCCTTTCGAGTTTTTCTAATTCTCACAGATAGATTCTTATCATGCTATTGCAGGTACCAACCAGCACAAGCTTGCCCCTTCTACTTCATAATAACTCTGGATGCCAACTCTGGAGTTCAGAGATGCCACTACCAGCCAAGCAGTGCCCTTCTTTCAGAAATCTTGAGTCCTAGATCTGTTGATCTGGTCTTTAGGCTTCTAAGTTAACTGCAACTTTTCTTTTGGTTCCCTGTTGACAGGTATGTGGTTGTTTACCATAGTTATGACCTGTGTAACTATGGGTTCCCATTGGGTTCCCGTTTTTTCTAATAGATTTCCTTTTTTTAAAAAAATGTTTAAATCTTACAAAAATTTGAAATTAATTCTGTGAATGGTGCCAAAAATGCAAGAAGTTTTATCTGCTTTATTTTCCCTATGGTTAACTAGATAGTCAAACATTACTTATTAAAAAGTACATATTATTTGTTCTTTCAAATGAATTGTATAATCAACATGTCAAGCTCATTACAAAAGCATCTAATACACGATAAAGCAATATTTAAATCAGCAAGGAACAACTTCATGTTGTTAAGACGAACAAGCGATTCTGCTCTGACACTCACAGGAACTACAGGCACAACAGGAAAACCAGTATCATTAATTTCCCCTGAGAGCTTGAATTTTGTTACAGTGCCCACTGTAGGTAGAGACTAACAGAAGCCAGCAAGCCAACAGAAATTTGCTTGGCAGAATCCCATCATGTTAATCCAGTCAGCCATAGGAGGATAATTTTGAAGCCGAGAAACAAGCGTTTAACAACTGGCTGTTTAGTCTTCTGCTACTATAAAAAAGTGTTACCATTAATAGAAATAGGCACATACATGAACATATATATGCCAGTAGATTTGGGACAGAGTCCTAGAAATGAAATTTCTGAGTCAATGGTAAGTGGAGAATACTGTCATATTTCTCTCCCGGGATATTTATCATTTGGCAATTCCAGGAGCAAAGTACAATAGTGCTGGTATTTCTTCAGCTTCAAACATATATTGTAAATGTGATTCTTGCCAATCACATTGGAGAGGAGTATGTTCATTTAGTTTTAATTAGCACGTTCTCTCATTATAACACCCATATACACATAAATCATTTCCATTTATTTTCCTGTGGAACATTATGTACACACACACACACATTTTGCATCTGTTTTTCTGTGAAGTAGCTGCCTATATTCCTTTTGCTCATTGACTTCTTTATTTTCAGGAGGATTTTATATGTTATGTCTAGGAACTTTTTGGGGGGCGGTGCTGGGAATCGAATTCAGGGTCTTGCACTTGTTAGGCAAGCAATCTATCGCTTGAGCTAAATCCCCAACCCCATGTCTAGTAACTTTAATTGATATAATTTTCAGATACTTTTCCCTATTAGTTCTTTTGTTTGTTTTTTATACTTCATTTCTCGGGTGTTTTTTTGGGTTTTTTGTTTTCTTTTGTTTATTGGGTGTTGTTTTTACTTAGTTTTGCTTTTACAATGCAAAAGCTATTTCTTAATGGTTAAATTCATCAATATTTTTTCTCATTTCATCTGAATATTTGACTCATAATTATGAAATTTTCCTAATGGCCACATAGTAGAAAAATTCTTTAACATATTTTTGTATGATTTTTTTGTCTTGTATTTAGAGCTCTGTACCAGTTGCAATTTATCGTGTCTACATTGACAGTTAATAAAATTTAGTGTTTTCAGTATTAATTACTCCAACACCACTTATTAAATAATTCCTTCTTCTGTCTAAATGCTTCTTTATAATACATTTCCATATGGAATGAAATCTATTCATGGAGTCCTTATTTTATGTTATTGGTGTCATGGTTTAGATATGAAATATGCCTTCAGTGTTTCATGTGTTCACAGATGGCTCCTTGTTTGGGGGAGCATGACTTAGACGAAGTATTCTTGTTCTTGGCTCCTGCATTGTCTGTCTGATTCCTAGCTTTCATGGCTTGAGCAGTTTTCCTGCACCATGCCCTTCAGCATGTGCTTTCTGCTTTGGAGCCAACAAACATGGACAGAAACGACTAAATCCGTGAGTCAAAATAAACCTCTCCTCACATAAATTCATGGTGTCAGGTATTTTGTACTAAGCAATAACAAAGTGACTAATACAGAAAATCACTACTAGAAATGGGGTCAATGCTGTGATTGTATGTGACTGTGGTTCAGAAGGAACAAATAAGAGGGAGTGCTTTCTGTTAACTGGTAAAATGACATTTGCTTTTTCCGTCCCTCAGACTCAGCCTGTAGCCAGTTTTTCTCGGATCCTATTGGCTTTTGGAGCGGAAATCACATCATTGGTGGTCTTGGTTCTTAGGCCTGTGCACTTGGACTGGAAATATATATCAGTTCTTTGATTTTCGGGCTTGATTGCAGATCTCGAGACTTCTCAGCTTCTATAACTGTGGCATAGTAAGAAATTTCTTGCTGTCTGTATGCACAACACATATTATTAGATATGTACATCTGTATACATACATATAATGCATATATAGTAATTTTTCTATAGCTTAAATATACATGTACATTATGTACACACACACAGACTCTTTATTGGTCCTTATTGGTTCTATTTCTCTGGAGGACCCTACTATAAGTTGTTTAGTAGGTTTGTTTTTTGGTTTTTTAAATCCTGATGGAAGAGACATTTTTGTACGTTGACATTTTTAATTGTAATATATCCATAGTACTAGGACATACTAGTTCAGTTATCTACATAATCTTATTTTCTAGGATAACCATACTATTTGGGGGGAAGGAAAAAAATGTGATCTTGGCTTGCAGAATGTGTAAATTTCTTTCCTGTTGTTCATGTTTGCTATCTGTCTTTGAGTCTCCTGTGGTTTGTTTTATGAAAGTTGTTGCTATGTTGTGTGCAACTTCTGTTGTAAACTGCCTAAACTTGATGGGTAAATCAAAACGAAATAAAATTTTATTGGTTGAGATTGCATTTTCTGTCTCTTTAATTCACCTTAGTATATCTAATTAACCACAGATTAACTTATCAAGTTTACAGGTAGAAAAAGAGATTTACTCAGTCACGAAGTAGTTTCATCAAAAATCAGTTCAAACTAATGCAATGAAATGTGGCTTATATTTAGTACTTCATAAAAAAGATGCTTTCTTTTGCCACTTACCACAGCCACTTCAAATTCTAAAATTCTATTCAAGAAACTAGTTAACAATCTTTTATTCTGTAAGAAGATTCATAACACAACCCAAACTGTTTTTAATTCCTAAAGGTGAAGAACAAAAGTCTTCTTAGTTGAATAATTCTAAGTACGTGGTAAGTAGGTAAATGCCAAGTAAATATTCTTGTTTTAAAGTTTTATGTGATTACAAAAGTAATTGTAAATCATACACTATTTTTCTACAGTTGTCATAGAAACTTCAATTGTTAAGTGTACTTCGGTTATTATATTACCTAAATTTCTTCATTTGTTAGGTAATAACTCAAGAATTGAGACTGAGGTTGCATAGCAAATTAAATCTGTATTTTTTGTGTTGAGGAAATTCTTTAATTGACCAAATTTTTAATTATTATTGTTTTTAATTATGAAGAACATTCACATGTTTATTAAATATATTCCGGGTGCTACATTAGGAAAATTATAAAAACACAGTTCAAATTTATTTACATTTCAGATGGAGTACACTGGAAATATATTAACAAATTGAGTTTTCATTTATATATGAAACTGAAGAGTTTCTCACAAGAGCTAATCTTTGAGTAACTTTTTTGAAGTGGATATGAGAGCAGAAGTCTTGGCCTAGTCAACTGGGGACAGCAACCTCCATTACTTGTTCAGTACTCTTAAGAAGTAATTCATAGTCACCAGGACTGCAAAGATCCTCTTATTTTAACAATTTAAAGAAACGATGAGGTAAACAAACTTTGGAATGCTGTCTCTGAACCTTATTACTATCCTCAGAACATCAGGTGAGGTGAGGTAGTAACAATGTAATTACCTGAGTACTCTGTTACTGTAACAACACTTGGAAATGCAAGGTTTATGGTAGGGAAAGGAGATAAATATGCAAAAAGAATTAGGAGTGAATTTCAGGTTATTCCTCGTATTTGCCCTCTTATGTACCAGCGCCTGAATCTTTCACTGTGACAGAAAGGTGTGAGAACAAATAGGATGTGTTTGAAATTGTTATAAGTGGAAGTCTATCTTAGCCTGAGGTAAGCAAAATTTTGAAATACACTGTTAACATACTTGAGGCACTTGTAAATCATATGTCTTTTGAGTCATATCCTTACAATTAACTATTGTGTGATAAATTCAGTAATTAATGTAATTATGCCTGCTTAAAATGCCTATAAATACGTATGACTTAACCCACAAAAACACATATGTTGCACTTAATTTCCTTATCCAGTTTTAAAAGAAAGTTATTCTAAACACATCCATAGAAATTTCCCATACATCCATTATTATGCATGTATTGCAGCAGAAAAAGCTTTAAAATTAGTTTTAGTATGTTTCTATGGTAATATAGTGGTGTCAAATCATGTATTTAATCAGAATTGACTATATGGGTTTGGAGACAGAGACAGGGAAAAGGCAAACAGAGTTGGTGGTAGAGGGATAAGAAACAGACTGAGAGACACAGAATTGTAGAGATGAAAAAAATGAAAAGAACAAAAAAATTGTACAGGGGGCAGAAAATTCCATCTTCTGTTCTGCTCAGTAAGTCCACATTCTCAGTCATTTCTTGGTTTCACATCACTCTCACCAAAGGCATGCCCTAACAACTCTGGGGGTCAACTGTGCAATTATATTTGTCAGATATACATCATAGCAAATGCATGTCACTATATATATTTTACACAGGTATAATAAAAAGCATAGTAAAATGAATATTGAATTTATGTATAATTTAATTTGAAAATATTATAAGTATGTTAGGTAGAATTCTACCACATTCTCTCCCTACCCCAATTCATGTGATCCAAGGTCCAAATAATCTATTTTAGAAGTGAAATTTTGGGATACCAGCTGAATTTGGAATCACGCATACATTTTGTATTATGATCAGAGCTTTTGATATTGGAGAATATAGCACTTACATTTAATCTTTCTCTCTTAGAACACCACCAGCCCTTACTAATCATTCATTACAAAGCTAAAACATCAATGGTGTCATCATTTATTCATTTTACCAGATAAAAATTTATAATTACTTAATAAACATTTTCCTTAATTCATTAAATCTTCAAATAAATTTATAAATCAGGTATTATTTCCCTCTACTTCCTAATAAGAAATTGGAAGACATGAGCCAGACAGTTATAGGACCAAGTTAGGCTCTGAACACAGATTTTTTTCTGAATCCAAAGTCTATATTATTTTGGAAAAATCATCATTCATACAAAAAAGCTAAAAAGAACAGTATGTAAAAAAGAATGATTTTTCAAAACTGCATTTTACTTTATTTCTGTATTTGGCATCTTATCAATCATTTAAATGTTCTTATTTATGAAAGTTTTAAAAGTCTTGCATATATTATCTAATAAAATATCCATATACTTCTTTCTTCTTATTTTTATATTTGTCAGGCACCCATCAGTTATAGTTGCATGTCTGATTGGAAGATCTTTCATTTCAGGAAAATGTGAAATGTTTCCATGGAGATCAGCTTGAGATAGCCCAGTGACGAACTTCTTTGCTATAATTTCACATCGGTTTCTATGGTTTCCAGATAGAGAAGAAAATGAAGTTGCAGACTTTTTTTTTTTTGTAATGTAAAAGGTTATTGGAAAACAAGAGATACTGCTCAAATTAATGTCATCCCCCAAGAAAACAACTGCTGGTATTGCAAAACATGAAAAATTTTATGACAGGTGTTATCTGTGTATATACTTTACTGTACTTACAATAAACAACTGTCATGATAATTAAATAGCTTCCAAAATTAGCAGACACTGCTCCTAAAAAGGGTACATTTCATTGCTGAAATTTGTTTTGGCAATTATTACTAATAACTGCCTTGCAACTTCCACTTCAATTTCTTAAATCTCTTTTAGATCAATAGAGGACACAGTGGATATCTCTGGTATAGAGATATATGTCTTTATTTATTGTTCATATCTGATACCAATATTCTTGGGGATAGGTCTTTCTGTTATTATTGATAAGGTTGCATTGTGAGGCAAAAGCTGATAAATATTGGACTTCATATTCAAACTCCATTAAAGTGGCTACACATAAGTCAAACTGCTCCAACATACACCATTCTTTTGGCCCCATTCTTCAGCCTGACCCTTCTGTTCCCCAATTTTGACCTACGTAGGTACACAACCATACACCATTTATCTGTTTTCTGTTATCATTTAGGATAAGATCAAGGTTATATTAGAAAGTATGTGAATCAGTAAACTGAAAGCTAAGAGATGCAGATTCTATCTTCATTTTTTAGTATATGTGCTGCAGAAGTGAGCACTCTATCTTATTTTTAATTGTTTTCTATCTTATTTAACCAACCCATAGCTAATATTGAGTATATATATCTATTCAATAAGTTAAATGACCAACTAGTAGACTTTACATGATTATTCTAAATTTCAAATGAGAAAAACATTTAATCCTTTAACAACTGTAACAGAGCATAAACATGGTAAATTTTAATTATTCACTCTTCACTTACTTTTTATATTTACTCATAGCTCAGTAGCAAAAAGCAGCTTCAATATTCCAGTTTTTCAAAGAAAGAAGAATGAGTTGTCAAATGAAATCTTTCATCTTGGCTGACAGCAAGCAAATATGTTTCATACTGTCAAGTAATATATTTTAGTGAAACTAAATACATAGTAAGATAATTTTCCAAGAAATGTGTGGGGCCATATAGTATTATATTGTGGCTGGTAACTTGATAAATTCACTTAAAAGGTAGTTTTTAGACATGTAGAGAACAAAATGGTTTCCATCCAATGTTTTACATATGTTCTGAATATAATGTATAGTGAGATAGGTCAGGAACACCGAAATATTGAATATTTAAATTTAATTATAATAAACCAGTGACTAAAATTCAAATACAGTAATCTTAACATGTAATATATATTTTTAAATGATTGTGTCCTAAGAAAAATATTTATGTATCTACTTCTATTATATACTCAAACAGACACACACATATACACACATCACACACAGTCTATCTCTGCACAAACTTACACATACATAAATTTAAAGAGTTAGGACTTTATCCTAATTTCAAATAAAACAATACTATTCAAGATTAAGGTAAAAAGATGGTAACTCCCATTTTAAAATATTCATTACATACCACGTTCATTTCTTTTCTCCACTACCTAGTTGATACACTCTCTTGAAGATCTTCTCTCATAGTTCTCCTAAATATCTCTATACTAGGAGATTCTAACTTGAATCTCCAGAACTTCCACCCTATATCCATCTGAAAGAAAATTTAGGCACACTATAGCTGAGAAGTAAAAGAACAACTCCTAAAGCTAGAGAGATCTATGTGGGCTTGATTCTTGGATTCACTATTTATAAGTTGTATATCTAGGGAAGTTTCATGTAACTTTGAACCTAGGTTTTATAGGAATGTGAAACTATGACCCCATAGGCAGCATTTTAGTACTAGCTTTCCCGGGAAGAAAAACTCTAGATCTGGTTCTGCAAAATACGCTGCCAACATTTGACAGTGGATCATTTCAGCAATACAGTTTAATTTCAGGTGTGCCCTGAAGGAAAATGAAAACTACTCTCAGAAGCAATACAGTAAGTAGTTCAAAAATTGTCATTTACCCTAGCATAGATGGCCAGAGGTATAATTCCACACTGAGCCCTGGGTACTAGCCAATAGTTTGACAGGACAGAGAGGGAATTAGAAGGAACAATACTAGAAAACTGGTAACAAAAATTCTGAGGATGGATTATGTGAACAGAAGTCTACAGATGACCAGAATGGAAGATATTCATGTCCCATATAAATGCTCACTAAAAGAAAATTCAGCAGAGGAGTATATTAATAATGACGGGGGAAAATGATTCATTCTAGCTATCAGTGATTTTCCCATGCTTTCTAACCTATGTTCTCACAAAGACTCAAATACAAAGTGACTGTGGCAGAAAGGATGGAGGCTATGCATATGCTCTGTAATGCAGACTTCCACTCATCAGAGGTAGTCTAGCTACAACCACTACTGAATGCCCAAACTATCCAATGGACAGACAAACACTGTATACTCACTTAGCACCATTCCTTGGGGAAAGGAGATCTGCTGGCCAACAGTGTCAGGTTGATTTTGTTGAATCATTTCCATCATGGAATAGGCAGTACTTTGTTCTTACTTGAATATATGCTATGTATACAGATTTACCTTTTCTCCCTATAAATCTGTGAACACTGTCATTGACTGACTTGCAAAATGCCTTATTCAGCATCATGGTTTACCCCTTATCCTGATTTTCGCCAACACTGTTCAGCAAATGAGTACCACAATGACTCATGCTATGGAAGCTGCTGGTCTTTCCATGTTTCCTATCACTAGCAGAATGCTGTAATGGCCTGTTGAAGTATTAGTAACAGTTGAATGACATCAATGGCTTCTAGAATGTTGGATATGCTTGAAATAAGCAACAAATACATGGCATAATTGTCAGAGAGGGTTTATAGATTTGGAAATCAAGAACACATTATGGAATGGCTCCTCTTACAATTAGCCACAGTGACCTACTAAAGAAATGTTTGTTGCATATCCTCAGGACTTTAGGCTTTACTGGTCTACAAGTCGTAGGCTTCCACTAGGGATCACAGCAATGGTGCTACTGAAGGAGACTGTTACTCTGAGAGGTTTTGTGCCCTTCTGGTAAGATAGCTATGACATTTTTAGTTTTATGACGGAAAGTTGCCTAATTTTAGGTTGAAACATGTTTTCCTACTGTCTTTATTAGAAATATAAGTATTATTAGGAAATCTGATGTCAAGTTGACACAGGGTAGTACCTGGGCCTATACCTATTCAAACTCCTGTGACTTCTTTTATTCAGATTTTCTGACTCTGGGCCAGGTCAATATGTAGTTCCATAGTGAAGGGCACTAATTTTCTCTGCAGGTCACTCAAGTACTTGAGACTGGGACAAACAGGTGCACATTTCAATTTGTAATCATGATTTCAGTGTATCTTTCCCAATTTCAGTTGGCCCTAGCTCTTCCCTACTTCACACACAGCTTTCCTCTGTGTTTTGTACCAGACACAGAGGTAATTGCTTTGTAAAGGCTTCTCCACGAGCTACCACAGTTGCTTTCATTCTAATTCCCACAATCAATCCTATATTCTATATTACTCATGGTGGTTCTGCCTCTCCATTTAAACCCTGACTGATGCAATTAGCATGCAGAATATACAAAACACTTCTATAAATGAGAAAGACAGACAACCAAGTCAAAAAGTGTAAAAAAAAACCCATATAGGAAATTTATACAAGAGGTGAAAACAGAAAGCTAACATAGGATGTCCAAACTCATTAATGATCAGAAAAATAAACATTAAAATATATGCCACTACTTCATACTTATAAAAGGAGCAAATATTAAAACTTCTGACAAAACTAACCATTTTGGAGAATGATTCAGAAATACTGGCAAAGCATAATATCAGCATTCCCTGAAATCTACCCATTTCACATCAAGGAAGGCCGTTTGAAGAATTCCTAATTGGTAACATGGGAGGGGGCACATATACTATCCTTTTATCTAGAGAATAATGATACCAAATATATATTTGAGCTTAAGAAACAGGAACCTTAAAGTTGGTCACTCAGTGAGCAAAAGAGAAAGTATCTGTCGTCAACTGTGGTATATGGCTCCTCCAGTCCCAGTGATCTCTGTCATCAGATAATCATGTCCTTGTATATTTATTCTCTGCCCCTTATGCATGGACTTGACTTAAGTGCTTATTTCTAGGGAACACAATATGGTTGAGATTAAAGATGTCATTTACAAAATTAGCTTATGAAGAGTGTGGCTTCTGTCCTAAGAATCCTCTCTGCCACTGAGGATGAGATTCTCTACAGAGAGGCCCACACAACAAAAATCTGACACATCCAGCCAACACCCAACAAGGCCCCACAGAGAACTGAAAATCGCATGAGTGCGTCTGGATGTACACACTCCTTCCTTAATTAGTTGTGTCTTGAAATGACACTGTCTGACACTGTAGAAATATGAAATCCTATACTAGAGGCATGTGGCCAAGTATTATTCAGATTTCTGACCCACAAAAACTGAGTTGACAGAGGTTTTAAGCCCCTGAGTTTTGGGTAATCTGTAAAATGGTAATATATAATATGCAATAATCACTGCAACGCACAGTGGTAAACAAGTTCATATTTTCAGATTCATAAGGACTCTGAATTACCTAAAGTCAACTAATAATTCATTAAATCAACCTAATAAAAAGTTTATTATACCAGGGTCTGTTTAAAAGACAAAATCATGAAAATCACCCTATGTTTTTATACAGTGTGCATACAAAACAATAACTAAATAAGCAAAATATATCTTATGTTAGATGATTAGCACCAAGAAGAAAAATAAGATAAAGAAGCAAGATAGAAAAAAAAATCCAAAATAGAGATTGCAATTTTAAAAAAAGTATCAAAGGCCTTCTCTGAAAAGATCACCTATGAACAAAACCCAGAAAAATGTGAGGGGGTGAGTCATACAGAAACTGAAGTGCCTCCCACGCACGGGGGGGAAGTGTCAATGGAAACATCCTGATGAGGGAGGTAAAAACTAGTCAGTGTAGCATGTAGAGGGCTCTTGTACTTTCTATGAACTTTAGCTTTAACTCTGGAAAGAAATGAAGAATCACCAGGTTTTGAAGAGAGGAGGATCATTAAGGAACATTTTAAAGTGATCACTCTAGCTGCTGTGTTGCCACAGATGTTACAGATGAGGTGTACATGTGTAGGGGGACAGTAAGGAAAGAAGCAAGCACACTACTTAGAAAATTTGTGTAATAATTCCAGTGAGTACACTCCAGGGAGTGGTTCAGACCAGGGTAAAGAAAGAAGGTTGTGAAAATGGTCAGCTCCTGGAAATATTTAAAAAAATATTCTATAAGATTTGCCAGCCAATTAAATTAATTCATAATTACACATAAATGTGTATAGCTACTGAAGGATACTAAGGGTGTGATGTAAACCAGACTTTATTAATTCTACTTTCAAATAATTGTCATTCATAACCCTCTGTAAGGCATATCTACTACCACAGCATTGCTTTCAGGCACTAAAATGAGTATTTGCAAAGATTTTGAAAGATTTCAAATGTATTTTATTTCTTCAGTTATGCTTTTTTCAAAAGAGCAGTAGAATGTGTACATAACAAGTTGGGTTTGAAACAATTCCGTATTACAGTAATAGTGGTAATTATTTATTTTTCCACTCTTTTGGCGTGACTCTGCCAACAGGAGATGGGTTCCATTCTATTCCCATCTGTGTAGTTAAAAACGCCCAAGCAACAACACAGAAAATGGTTCCACTAGCTAGCAGAGTATTGCCGTATTTGTCATGAAAATCTGGTGAGTGTTTTATATGGGTCTGTCTTGCTGCAATTCGCTGAACACTTCCAATCTTGAAAGCACTGAGTAGTGCATATCTGGCCAAGGGAAACATCATGAAAGTGTGATCGGATTGTAGTTGATCGCAGCTACTGGTCTATTTCGTTGCTCTCAGACCTGGGAAAACAAAAGATGGCAGTGTCATCAGCTCTGCACTCAGCTTCTCCCTTTCTGAATGTTCTGCCTCTGAGAGTTTTGATAGGGCAAAACTCAACTCTACCACTGGTTACTTTTACGAATTTAGGCAGCTACTTTAACTCCTTTTTGGCTCAGTGTTAAAATGAGATAATGATGTCCAATACCAAGGAATGTTATGAAGGTTACCCGTGATAACCTAAACCCAAAACAGAGAAATAAATATACAGTAAGTGTTAGCTTTTGCACTCATCAAAAACATCCAATGGCTTGGTCTAGAGATAAACTCCAAATGGATCAGCATGTCTAAATGGCTATGAAACATTCTCAAATTGCCTCACCTCAACTTTGTTTTGTTTTTTGCCATAGGGTCATGCCGTATAGTTCAGGCTGCCCTTGAACTTACTATGCAGCTCAGACTAGCCTCAAACTCACAGCAATCCACCTGCCTCAGTGCTGGGTGTGCTGGGATTACAGGTGTGAGCCACCACTCCTAGCTAACTATAAACTTTTGAGTTTCAGTTAGAATTATAAGGCAATCACAGTGTATGTCACTCCTGCAGCTGCCTCGAGCTTTTATATCTCCCTCCTGTTTACTCCTTTCCTTCTCTACTGGCCTTCATTCTCCTGGCAAAATTCGACCTGCCTTTCCTATCCCAGCCTCAGAGTTACCACTCCTGTGAAAGCTTTCCCAAACTTTCCCAGACAGACTAAGGGCCCTGGGGTCTGGGCTATTGCACTCATAACCTTCATGAAAGAAAGGTTATAAAAAGTGCAGCATCCCAGAGACAAGGGGGCTTATTCTATTTAGGAAGGTTTCTATAACAGTTTTGGTTCACAGCAAAATTGAGCAGAAAGTATATAGTTCCAAAATACTCTCTCATTCCATTTACCTACAACTTCCCATATATCAGTATCTTCCACCAGAATGGGACATTTGCTGTTCACTCATGGTGTTGTACACTTTTTGGGCTTTGACAAAAATATAATGACATGCATTTACCATTACAATATTACACAGAATGGTTTCACTGTCCTGAAAAACTACTGCTTCTGTCCATGCATCCTTTGCTGCTGTCTACTAAGTTCTGTCAACCATTGATCTTTATAGTGATGGCACATTCTTGCTCTTTTCCGGAATGTTACAGTGTTGGAATTACACAGCATGAGCCTTTTCAGATTGGCTTCTTTCGTTTCTTACTATGCATTCAGAGCTTGCTAGCTCCTATTTAGTGGTTAACAACATTCCATTGTCTGGATGTACCACAGTTTATTTCTCCATTCTCTTATAGAAGAACATCTTGGTTACTTACAACTTTTGGCTATCATGACTAAACCTGCTAAACATCTGCATTCAGGTGTTTGGGTGGACATAACTTTTCAACAAAGTCAGACAGATATCAAAGAGTATGACTGATGGATCACATGGCAACAATATGTTTAGTTTTGTAGAAACTGCCTGCAACTGCCCATCAAAGTAGCTGTACTAGTTTATGCTCCCAGCCCCCAGCAACAAATCAAAGGTCCTGTTGTCCCATATCTTTATCAGCATTTATATTAAGTGTTGATGTTTTGAATTTTGGCTTATTTCAAAAAACAAGAAATCTTGAAGCAGAAACACACTGAAGAATTCTGTTGATTTTTTTTTCTTGGTGCAAGGTTTATAGGTTGTTTAATTTGCAATTCCCTAACTGACTTATTATATTAGACATCTTTTCATATGTTTATTTGCTATCTGTATGTCCTCCTTGGTAAGGTGTCTGTTTCAAATCTTTTATCCATTTCTTCATCAAGTGATTTTTCTTTCCTAATTGCTGGAATTTAATAGTTCTTTGTATATTTTAAATAACAGTCCTCCATCTCATGTCTTTTGTAAATATTTTCTCATAGTCTAAGCCTTGCTTTTTCATTTTCTTAAGAAAATTTTTATTTTCTTCCAATAGAGTAGAAGGTCTCCAAAGTAAAAACAGAAATTTCCATAAAAATAAGACTGACACAAAAGCATAGAAAGAACTTTGAAACAATCCAAAATATAAATGACTATGAGGATACTCATAAGGAGCTAAAATAAACACCAAGAACAAGTCAAACTAACTAAATCAGATGTGCATTTCTTACAGTTCTCATGATTTCACTTCTTATGTAGTTACAAAAAACAAGAATCTTGAAGCAGAAACACACTGAAGAATTCTGTTGATTTGTTTTTCTTGGTGCAAGGTTTCAAACAGTGCTCAAGGTCTTTACAATGACATATGTTAACTATGACACAAATGTAGGCAATGCAGACATAAAAGGGCCTGAGGTTAGTACTTGCAAACTCATAACTGTTCACTGAGATTCCAAACAGTCAAAGTTATTCCTTGTTAGTTAAGAATCTCTCCACCAAAAGTCATCAAAGGTTTTATTTGATTTGAATTCAGAGTGATCTAAAGGTGAAATGAGTTAGAGTGTGAGAATACAGCTTTAATCCAATACAGAAGCACCTAAGCCACATATTGCTTTCAGTCTTTAGGAAGGCATATAAGGGGAGAATAACTTGTAATAACTGAAACTCTCTAGTTGGACATCAACTCACACCTACTGCTCTATGACGCATTGCTTTCATTACTCCTCTCCTCAAAATGCTAAGTTGAAAGTCAGACACTTTGCTTCTAGTGACATTGACTGCATCCCTTAGTAGTTTAGTTCATCCTTTATACCTTTTATATTCCCATATCTTTGAAGCTTTTTCCCCATCTAACCCTGAATTTTCTTGTAATAATGAGTCTATTAAGAATTTCCCTTTAGGAACTTCTTCCCTAGTAGTTAGCATTTCATCCTATAATAAAAAACTGAAGTGATCTCATTTCATATTTTGTTTTCCTTGTGGGCATCAGCTACATTTGTCTCGCTTCCCTTCAAATTTACCTTGTACTTACTTTTGTTTATAAAGCATATGACAGGTAATCCACTGATCAGAGCAGTTTCCACTTCTACGATAAATGCTGTGTGATCAGTGAGCCCTAATCCTATTATTGAAAGAACTAAACCTATAGGTTCTAATATCCATAGAAAGTATAAAAAAGGACAATTCAGTAATATAATGCAGATAAAGGAAATCCTTTTCAAAGAGGTTGTCTTCTGATAAAAACAGACTACAAAGACATAAACGAAGACAGATATTTCTCTGCATAATAAGAACAAAGTAAAGGTTCCTTCATGCCTATGACAATAAATAAAAAAAATATGTTCTGAATAAATAAATACAAGTAGTTAAAGGAAGTGAAGTATCCTACGATGATAAAAAGGAAAGACTGACTATGTCATCTACTTTATACAGTAATACTGAAGTTCGGTTTGGGGCAAAAATAGCTACTACTAGACCTTAACTGCAGGACAAAAGTATACAGATTTGAAACTTCATTTGTAACAGTAATTTCAAATTACAAAGTCCATAAAAATAAGTCTAGGAAAGAAACTAACATTTATTGAGTATATATTTATGTGCCCAGACATTCTGTCAGAAATTTGCACATCTCCAATTTTGGTATAGAAAATTGATTATCTATCTCTGTTTTACACATAAGAACAGATGATAGTACAGGGTGTGGATACAAGTCCTGTGATTTTAAATGCAATTAACTAAGTCATAACTTCTCAATATATATTCAACTCTGAGTATTAGGAAAAAAACCAAACTGAACATTAGTATTACTACCTGTTATGACTTATATCTAGATGTTCCCACAAAGTCTCATGCACTCATAGGTGTTTTGGCAGGTAGCTGGATAATACGTATGTGATACTGGACTATGGGTGCATGATAACTGGATTAGTCCATTGATTGGTTTAGCATGCTTCTGGGCGTGGATAATGGGAAGGCCCAACCTGGGTGGAGGAGGCACCAACCAATAGGCTTGTAGTTTGAATGGAATTAAAAGGGAAAAGGAGGCTTGCTGATTCCTGCTTCCTGCCTACCAGGCATGAACTCTGCCATGCCCCTCTGACATACCGCCCTGTCTTTGAACCAGCCAATGATGGACTGAAAACTCTATATTCTGTCTCAGCAACGAGAAAGTACTAAGACTACCAGAGATGACCCTTTAATTAAAACGGCTTGCTATGCTCATTTCTATATTCACTCTGGGTCAGGGCTGGGCTTGATGCTAGTGGTACAATGCCTTACCTCAACATATATATTTAAGGTATACTAAAGGAACAAACTGTTACTCAACTCTAAAGAAGGAGACAGCTTTGAGATGAGCACAGAGGGCCTTTTGTCTGAATAGAAGGTAAACTTTTTCAGTCTGGAGTTTTACGAATTATTTTAGATGAAAAGATTCCTAGGTTAAATTCTGAAAGATGATACTGAAACAAATAAAAAGCTAAGAGAAAATATGAAGATGAAGCATTAACTTTTTTTGGGGGGGGGTGCTGGGGATCGAACTCGGGTCCTTGTGTTTGCAAGGCAAGCACTTTAACCACTGAGCTAAATTCCCAGCCCGAAGCATTAACTTTTAAGGACAGAATTCTGAATAGCATGGGGACAAGAGCAATCCAGTAAGCTCCCTACCACCAGGTAATAAGCACTGAAGCAACAAATGCCCAGCAGATGGACCTGGAGAGATGAAGAAGGAACAGCATGCCAGGGGCTTTATAAGCCTTCCTATGGCCTTCAGACTCAATTCTTCATGTCAGTGGTTTGCATTATTGAGCAAAAAGTTCTCAAAATCACTGCCTTTAGTGTGAGTTAATGAGATTTTTTTTAATTCTGAATTTTTCTTTCATGATAATATACAAAGGTAAGAAAATAATATAAGACTGAACATGTTGCTTCGCAATTTCTAGTGCTGCTATTTACTTTGTGACAATTAGGTGTTTGGGGTTAATGCCAAAGAACCTAAATAGCTTTAAACTTAAATAATGTATTAATGCCAGAGACAAAATAAATAATTAGAAGAAATGAATCATACCAAAGCTTACCCTATGGCATAGACATGTGAAAATGAAGGAAATTATGGCCACTCAAGCACTTTGGAGTTTTAGGACAATATGAACTGTCACACAAAAGTAATGTGTCATTTTCTTTTCTGAATAGTTTGGTTCACTTCTTTTTTTCAAGATATGTTTGGTGTTACAGATCCACTAAGCTTTAAATATAAAGAGGTTTAATTTGCTTTCATAATTATGTAGGTTCATAATTATAGGTTGTTTTATCACAAGATAATTTAAGATGATATAAGAGATATGAAATATTTCTCCTTTGAAAAGATTCTACACAAAACTCAAGTTTGAGAAACACTGCTGTGAAAGAGGAGAAACTGTTTATTGGTATGAGAATAAAAATGTTAGGGTAGAGAAAAATCTGAGGAAAAATGCACTTTGCGAAGATAATTGTTAGATGGAGAATGGTTGGCTAGATGGTAAAAATGGCAAAAAATTAAGATGTGAAGCAATAGTGCTTACTGCAGTGTCTCATAAATATATGATGAAGACAGGAAATACTGCTAGAAGATACAGAAATAAGGGAATTGAAGAATATCAGCAAAATAAAATCAGGTTTGGTTAACAAATGTTACTCTAACTAAACTGGAAATTGCAATCAATTTCTTGGTAAAGATTTCAGCTAAAACTTCTGTCCCAATTTCCATGCAATAAAAGTAGACAATGACATTGCAGCTTATAGTTGCCTGTAGGGATTCAGAACTGGAGTGATCTAGGCACAGAATACAGAAAGATCAAAGCATACATAATTGAGATGTTCTAGGAATAAGAAGGTTTACATGCCTGCATGGAAGAGAAAAAAATCCCATCTAAGTATAGCCCAATGTGTATCAACAAATGACCCTCTAGCTTTGATATGTTTTCTGTTTAATTTTAAGAAGAAAATAGGAAACCATGTCTTACTTCTTGAATGCACCAGCTATTACTCTTCAATATCTCAGAGTAATGATGCACATGAAGGGAATTAAATGTATCTTAGGGCTTCTCAGTTTGGACACAACTGACACATTGGTCTCATTTTGATGGTGGTGATGGGAGTAATCCTGTGGATTTTACCATTTTATTTGTATCCCTGTCTCTGCCCACTAAATGCCTGTAGTACCACCCTCCAATTTTAATTATAAATGCCTACCTACATTACCAAATGTTACCTAGGGTGCAAAATCATCCCTGGTTGAAAAACAAACAGTCTGTGTACCAAGTAATGTGTGTCCTGTCACTTTTCCTACAATTGAGGACATCATTCTACAAAACAGAAAAAGTAAATTATAAGGGCACACAGTCTACCACTCCCACCATGGGATGCAAAAAGGTTGCCCATCAACAAATTTTCCTCAAAGTAATCCCAGTATTTAAAGAGTTATGCAGTATTACAACATAGGTAACCAACTTAAATCTATCTAGACCACAGGTTCTTCACCGTAAGAAAAAATTAAAATTAAATATTGAACTAATTTGGTTTTCCCCAAACCTTCCTGACTCTGAGTCATCTGGAATGTTTGTTACAAAATACAGTCTCCTGGGTCCATGTCAAATATATTGTTAGCCTTCAGAGGAGGAGCCTGAGAATCTTTATTTCAGATATAAATTCTCAGGAGAGTCTTATTTCAGACATGTTTATGGAACACTGAAACAGATAATCTCTGAGGCACTTTACAGCTCTAAAATTCTAAATCTTTCCAAAGGGGGAAAAACACTTTAGGAAGACTATTATTCTTTTAGGTCACTGAAAGAGTACAGTAGTAATTGAATTCACTATCATGGTAATTTAAAAAGCCATACCTAAGTGACCCAAAAGTTTTATAGGGACCACTGGGAATAAGTTAGTCAACAGAAACATTTGGCAGCATTTAAAAACATTAAAAGCACTAGTAATCCTGGTGTTGTACAATATAACAGAGGATACATTTTCAAAGCTAAGTATCACGGACTACATCACTCAATTGTAGCACCTTCATTTCCACCTACTTTCATTTCTACTTTTCTTTTTACAGCTTCAGAGTACCAATGCAAAATAAGAAACAATCAAAAGACAATTTTCTTGAGATGAAAATGCACATAACTTGCAGTGTCTTCAGCTCCTTTATGTATTTGTCATAAGGGTGTGATGCTCTAGGAGAGATTAAGTGTACACAGTGCAAAGTGTCTCCCATCACGACTACTTAAGCTTTCAGCCTTTCAAAACAGGAAATACGAAAACCCTGCAAGAAGCAGTGCTGCTGGTGGGAATGCTGAACAACGGTGTTCCTTTCCACATAATGGCATCAGCTTCTGAGTCACTGAACTGGTGCACAGTACAGCCATTTGCTTAAGGCTGGAACTTATGCCACTTTATAAAGCCTAAAAAGTTACATAAATGAATGTTACCTGAACAAACAGAAAGGCAGATTACAGCAATGAACTGATATGCTGGGAGGAAGAAACAAGAGCGGGGAAGAATTTGTGAGCTGATGTCCTCCAATATGAAACATTGCCTGAGGAATTAAAGGACATAAGGTCTGCGCTCTCACATTCTTCCCATAGTCAAAATCTAAATGAACAGACCATTTCTATCCCATACAAAATGCTGAAAGTATTCAGTAATGTCTACCCTCCAAATAATTACAGCATTCATTCGAGCATTTTTTATACACTGGATATTAATATTATTCATTAGGGATCCTTAATTTTTTAGTTACAAAGTTCTTTCAATTATATTAATTTTCCTTCCTTTCTGAAAACTAAGTGTAAGAGAAAAGAATAACATAGATATTGAGGATCTTTCTCCTTGTCATAATGCAAGTCAGTGGCATGACTGTACAATAATTCTTATTTTGGTTGTTATTAAACCCAAGCAGGCACATCATATTTGCTCCAATTGGATGTCCTGATTATTTTTACATTATAATACATTTGGAACATTGGAAATAGGCGATCATGTTATTTTCGGCAACTTATTAAGTGTTATAAAGTGGGCTGCTGTGGTTATAAATAAAATTTATGTTGACTACAATTTATGGCTTTTAGATTTATGTAGACAAATCCTGCTAGAATAGTCTATTTCTGTGGCTCTGGCAGATCAAAACAACCAGGTACATGCAAAGCATTCTTCCAACCTATCTACAAAACAGAAAGCAACCATAGTCATGATGAATTTAAGAAACCTTGAAAGATTTTGCTGATAAAATGATATGAAATGACTGAAAGGCATTAAGAATGTGTTAGCTAGTTAAATCTGCAGTTAAGATATTACAGTAGGTGCCCCCAATGAGTTCCATTCAGGGAGCCAGATTTCTTTGTTAAATTTGACAAAGTGAGTCTTATACACCTTTGACACAGATATACAACATAAAGCACAAAAACCCAAACACACACACAAAAATACATCCAGTCCCTGACTACTGTACTACTTGCACTATCACACTGTGCAATAATCACACTGTGATAATGTCTGGCAGACACATGAGCTACTTCCGTGACTTCCTCACATCCACGAATGTTCCTAATGTTCTTATCTGTGAGGGTTCATAACTCAGATGTCTGTAAACTGGGGACTTACTGTACTTTGGTATGCAATGGAGGAAGGTTTGCAGACGAAGATGACTGTGGATACTACAAGTTGTCTATGGGGTTACTGTAAAAGTTCCAATGAAAAATATTAAGGACATGAATGTGTGCAGTCTACCAATGAAAGGCCTTTGGTACAGTCATCATATTTCTGCATGCAATCCTTAAGCTTTGCTGAGTAAGACCATGGTTCTTTTCTGCAGGCACACAAAGATGACAAATACCGCAGGTGCACCTCATGCCAATGGGATCTTGGAACTTGGTGTATGAACTATAATGTAAGAATTTATTTCATGAACTTTAAAGGATGGACTGCTCATTCCAGTGACAGAAATACATGCTCTATCTCAATTTACTAGCTCAATGCTAATTCCAATCTGTAAAGTGACCTTATAGCAATATTCCCCAAAATCATGTTTCACTAGTTCTATTTCAATTAGTAGGAGTTCCTTGGGGAAAAAAAAAAAGATTCTAACGTCATCTAAGTTTTGGGAAGAAAACAAGGTGATTAAAATATAACTCAAATCTTCCTTAAGAATTTTTCAAACCTCTGTTGTGCTAATAAAAAGAGTGATTCTCTGATTTCCATAATGCATGGGGGTTCCCAGAAAACAATTAAGGGAACCCCACAGGAAGCTCCCCCCAGTGCTGTTGCATCATTACATCCATTCCCAATGTCTTTATGGTTCCAGGATGCATTTCACAAAACAAATTATGTCCCTGTGGGAATTTTTAACACATGACTCAAGGAGTATGGAATGCGTGATAAGCCCAGGGTGTCTTAATAATACTCAGAGAAGCAATTAACTCTGGTCTTCATTATGTGATTCTAACTTGCACAGTTTTAATATTTGTGCAGATATTTCTCTTGTCTCCACATCCACCTTTACTCATTAAATGCCCTACGAATAGAAAGAAAGGGGCGGTTAGAGTTGCATGAATGACTCTTCAGTGCATAATTTGGAATTTTCATTAAAAATCTTGAAAATGGACAGGTAATTCCTGCCTTTAATCTAAATATATCGCAGATATACTTAGGTAAAAGCAAAGAATTATTAAAATGTTTAAATTTTACATATCAAAGACATTTTAATTTTAAAATATACTTATGATCTGCTTCCTTCCTTTTTACATGAAAACTGTTTTCAGTTGCTAACTAGAATTTAGGCCAGTAAGGGTCCAGTCTAAACTTAATTTCAATAAAATTCCAAATGAAGATCATAATATTTAGCACTGAAAGGCAATCCCTTCCTCCTTGCTTCTAAAATCTCCAGATTTTTTATTTCCATCTTCAACATGTCTACACTTCTAAATTCCTCTCAAAATATATCTGTAAATTAAACGGTTCTGAGTAAGGCTTTTGATATTGCCATCACCTGGACAATGTAGGGAACATTTGCAGAGAAATTCCATTTGGGAAGAAGAGCACTTCACAGTCCTGAAATAGTAACTGGTACCTTTGTAAGTTGTTTATCAGACCAGAGTGATCAGACCAGTTCTTCAGAGTGATTTTTTTTTCTTCTTTATAGTTTCATTTTACAAAAATTCAGAACTTTTTGAGAACTTTTAAAAAGAGGTTGGCATTTTACCTTTTTTTCTCCTTCCATTTTGGATTCAATATTTGGAAATGAAAAACACTTTGGCCAGAGGGGCTGACTTGAGTAAACTGATTTCTCTCCCCACAGATGCCTCAGTTGAAACAGGATGCACTTTGCCAGACCTTGGGGTAAGATGTTTGTTTTAGTGAACTGGTATTTCATTTTAGTCTTTCTTTTAAGTCCCTCAGGGAAGGATGATAAACAAGAAAGCCTGAAGGAAGTTATCTATCTAAAAACATGCAACATAGGCTTAGAACACAGATTCTTTCTTTTGAAATCCCAAAATTTCCAATTAAAATTCTAGTTTGACAGAGATTAGTAAATTTTAGATTCTCTTTCACTAATCCAGTGGAGTGCATACACTAAAAAGGTATTCTCTTTTTTTTAATTTTTAGTACATGTTAAAGGGCTTTCTTAAACTAAGTTATCAGAATATAACCATTTGAATATTTGTAAATTGGAAAAGTAAAACTTATATGAAAATGGGCCATAATTTTTATACAAACACATAGTTAACATGACTTAAAATCATTGCTAATGATAGAACAGTGGGCATCCTTGTATAATTATTTATTTTCCTACATTCCTTAAATCCAAATCATCAGATTTAAAAGACCCTGAAATCACTTTAAATGGTCCTTTATTTTATAGCAATTTTTGGTCAATGGCCATTCATGATCTAATGTGAGACATACACACGCACACGCGCACACGCGTGCTCAAGAACAAAGTAGACGTAGAAGGGTGCGTAGAGGATAGTAAATACAAAGACTTCTGGTTCTTTTATTGTTTTGCATTTTAATTGAGGTAGAAATGGAAAGCTATTTCTCTATTACAAACTAATTATATAACAGGTACATATAACCGAATATAGACATTTGAATAACCAGAATCCTTCACCCTAGTCTATAATCACAACATTCAGAGTGGAAACAGTGGGCTTTCTGAGTAAAAGGATGTTATTACTAGAGGTAGGTGGACTCCATACTAAATGCCTCCCTCAGAAAAATGTCTACTAGATGACTACAGATAGTTTGAGGGTAGGAACAGAAACAGAGGTTCATTCATTAAGTGGCCAGTGGATTAAATTTTCTGTAGCTTATTCCACTATTCACATTTTGTTCCCATATCTAAAGTTTCACATAAATGTGTTACATTGCCCCACAGGAGTCAGTCCTGGTGGCAACTGGAATTGGGCAAGGATCAACACAAACACGTCTTTTCTTCTGCAACATGCCAGAGCTGTAAGGTGTCCTTTCAAGGTGTTTACTGTATGAAAAGATACTGTATAAGACACTACACTACACTGTGATTATTTTGTTGTATAAACATGATTCAGTTGAGCTCCTGTTATGTGACTGCAGCCTGCTAAACAGTAACATTACAAAAATGAGTAACAGTGGAATGCTCAATTAGCAGAAGAGACAGACAAATAGTCATAGTTTCAGTCCAGATATCTCAGGATGCTATGTCACCAAAAATAAAAGCCACTTTTTCTATAAAAAGAGCCCATGAAAAGCTTCCTGCAGTAATTGATATATAAGCTAAGACCCCAGACAGTTTCAGCCATATTAAGAAAAAAAAAATGGTGGAAGAGTGAAAAAGTTTATTAAAGGATTTCCCCTACATATCAAGGGTAAGATTTAGTTTTCACACACTTCTCCTTTAAAAATGACCTTCAAAAGTCCAATCCTAAATGAAGCAGAGGAATCTCCTTTCGTGTCAAATTCATAAACACAGCCTATGTAATAGTGGTACATAAATATCACATTAGAATACAGCTCCCTGGCTTTTTTCCAATGCTGTAATATCTTTTCATCTCAACTGAACATCATATTGTTATCATTATAAAATTTGATTTTAATGTTACTATAAAATCACAGGAGATAGTCTGTGGAGATTTCTTCCAGAACAAATAAAATATATAAACCTGGATAGACAAAAATTATCAGAGTTAAAACAGTGAGAATGTAACTGTATTTAGAATTAGCAATATCCCAGATGAAATCATTTCTTGTATTTACTTCAGAATTCACGATATTGTAGCAACGACTGTAACTTGATAAATAACATTCAAAAATCAAAATTTAAAGTATCTTGGAACAAGTAATGGGAAAATCAATAGTAGCCAGGCTTTATAAGAACATTTTTCATACAGGAATAGAAGTAATATATATTGTGAAGCTCTTCTATTAAATATGCCTTCCAACCATTGTTATACATTATCTTAAGAGCCCAGACATGGTAACTGCAAAAACATTGGACAAGTCCAAAAATACTAATAATATGCACAGTCCTGTCAGCTGAACAATGCTAGAAACTGTCTACACGTAACACTGATTTACTTGGCTGCAGAAAATAGTCTCAGATCAAAAAAGAATACTTCAAATCAAAAGAGTAATTTATGCTGTGTAAATACTGTACACAGTGTGAAACTATTATGTGTCAGTGATGGGCAAGATGGAAGAACAATGACTCAGGGAAAAGGGCTTAAAGTTCAGACTCAAAAATCCTCATTCTCTTCTCAAACATCTACTCACTCTTCTTTTATGCCATTCGGTTTCTATTGCTTTTTTCTCTAAAAGTCAGTAGTACACAAATGTCAGTGGCCTCTCTGTCCCCCAAAATGAAAATTTTAGATCATTCTCTTGATTTCCACTGCAACAATGCCACTGATGGTTCTTTCCTCTGGAAATCCTCTCTTCGATTAGCTTCTATGATTTCCTGAGTTTTCTTCCTAACTCTATGGCAATTTCTTTATAAATTCATATTCTTCTTACAGATCCTGAAATTGAGAAGTTGTTCACGGTTCACCCAAAGAAGTCTTCTGATTTCACTGTTTTTACTCCCCCTCTCTAGGGGGACTATATTAATACACTTAAATATCATGGGCAATACATGATTCTCAAATTATATTTCTATATACAAACCCTATTAGTTCCAGGAAATACTATATTTCTCCCAGTACAGTTTAAAAATATTAACAGGCCTAAAAAATTAATAAGCCTAAACCTACGGTCACACTATCCTTCCCTCAAATTTAGTCCTTGCCAATCTTCTCCATCTCAGTAAACATCACCGGTACCCATCTAGCAGAGCTAGTTAAATTCAGAAATGTTTCTTGATATTTCCAACTTCCTAACAGTACTGAATATATCAGTGGATTATTTTAATTTTTCTTCTTTAAAAAACTCAAATTTGCTAAGTTTCTCTGCATCAAAATTACCTCTCTGGCAGCTCTCTTTATACATTTCCCTTAAATGATCTTCCTGAAACACTTCTGCCATTCCCTATACTCCATCTATTCTCCCAACTGCTAACAACATGATCTCCTATAAGCAGAAACATAACTGTATCATGTCCACAAATAAAAAGTTGTTATACCGCCCATGTGATAATTTACTTTAAAAAAATATTTCACTACAGTGTCACACACATGTGGATAAATTAACTTCGGTTTACAGCACAAGGTTTGTTTCCAAGCATTTGCAATACACTATCAGAAATCCACATTTTAGGAGTGGCTATTATTCAACTATCATAAAATTATAGACAAGTATACTAGAGAGCTTGTCAAGTAGACTAAGATTAGAAATACATTTTGATTTATGAGTATTATTCAACAACATATGTGGTTGACTAGAACGGTGTATTATGTTTAATGCACTTGCATGAATGAAGTATGAAAATCAAGCAAGTATAGCAGCCTGATACATTGGGAACAGTTCTTTAGATTTAGAGTTCTATTGTTCTTGAGTTACTCTGTTGTGCAGAATTTGTGCTATATGACTCGCTTGTCAGATTGGCTGCACCTGCTGTTAGAATATCACTGGGGTTGTTTTGATGTAAAGAGTGTATCAAGCTAACTAGGAGACCATGTAGAGACTTCTATGAGTACAAATGTCTTCTTTTTCTTCGAGCCCCAAAATTTAGCAGAATAAGTTTAAGCATTTACTTCAATAATACCAGCTAGTATGAAGATTCCCTATATCTTAAAACCTACTCTAAATATTAAAGCGTATAAATATCTACTAAAGAACCTGAAAATAACAGAAAGATCCAATTGTTTTAAGTCAAAACATAGTACCCCTCAACAGTTTTTCATTGTTTTTAAGAAAGACTTGTCTTTTTGATATGACTGTCTCAGTCCACTCAGGCAACTACAACAAATTAACATTAAGTGGCTCAATCAACAGAAATTTATTTTTGCATTGCTCTAAAGGGTGAAAAGTCCAAGTTTCAAGGTTCAGCCACTTTCATTTTTTAGCAAGAGTTCACTTGTTGCCATCTCCCTGTGTCCTCAAATAGGAGAGAGAATGAAACAGAATGAGAGAAAAAGGGGGAAGATGAAGATGAGGAAGATGAGGACGAGGATGAGGAAGTCAAGGAGGAGGGGGAGAGAACTCTGACGTCTCTTCTTATATGGGGACCAGCCCTATTAGATTAGGGTCCTACTCTTACGACCTCATTTAACTTTCATCATTGCTTCACAAATTCTAGCTCAAAATCCAGACACAATGGGGTCAGGGACTCAATGTATAAGTTTTCCAGTGGATATAAATATTCAATACATAACAGCTTTCAAGGCTCTTGGCCACTTAACCAGTGTTACCTCATGCAAACTCCTATTCCCTTACCACACTTCAGTTACCTCCAGCTTTCTTTTAGTTTCTGGCATGCCTATTTCTTTTCTTTCCACCAAATTTTTTAATTATTTTCCTTCATAGTTCATGTAGTCAATTCCAACCCATCTCTCTTACCAGCTCAAATTGTCTTCACAGAGATATTTATATTCTTTCATTTATTATCACGACTACTTAAAAGTGATAAATTAGGTGTGTGGCACACAACATCTGGCATTTTTAAGAGAAATTTACTAGTACATATTAGTTAATTATACAGAATACTGGATATCATTTGGAATTCTGCTAAAGCATACATATGAATTTGTTTATGTTGGTGCTAGGGATATGCCATGTTATTTAGTGAAAGTATGTCCACATTTTCACCTTATTTCTTATATTAATATTTTATTCTCATTTAACTTCTAATAGAAAATGTGGATGTTAATTATTATCCTCATTTTAGACCAGATGAAACTGAAAATATTCTTTTGCTATACTATTATTTATCAGTTTGAATATTTATTGAAACAATCATGATAAAACAAATGAATTCTCTATTTGTGAAGCTTACACAGAACAGAACAAGTCACTTAAAAACCACAATCCCATACAATTATAAAATGTGAGAAGTTCTATAAAAATGCCAAGCCTTGTACCAGGTAAAGTTAGGAAAGGTCAGCAGGAATCTCCAATGCAGAATACTAAAGGCCTCAAAGGGAATTGGAATGTTATTTATAAATGCAAAATTTTATTATCTTATTACGTGAACATTTCTTATAATATTTGCCTACAAATATTAGGGTAATACTCAAATTCATTGAAAATTTATCTGTAACATGACAATCTATTTTAGATATGTTATTTTATAATGTTCCAAACCTAGAGTTATAAAACACAGGAAACCTACAAAAATAAGTGGCTGATACAGCCCTTGGTGAGAAACTATAAAAAATGACTAAGGAGACAGGGGAAAAGTCCCCCAAATACAAATGATTAAAATTAAAAATTCAACTAACAGGTTTAATGGTAGATAAGTCAGAGCTGAAGAGAGAATTAGCGACCAAGAGGGTAGAACTGAGGAGATAATTCAGAATTCAGCACAAAAACAATACAAAAAATTTTTTTTTAATTTTTTTTTCTTTTGGTTCAAATATGTAGATGGCACAAGAGCTCAGAATCAGTGAACATACATGAAGATAAGTTATAGTAAAATATTCCTAATTAGGCCTCCAAGGAATTTCTCTCCATCTTTTTACCCTTAAAAACCATTCTGGCTTTTAATTGTTCAACCATTTGAGCTGGGTGTAAATCAAACACAAGAAAATTTCTTGGAAGGGAGATAAGCTATTTACATAGCAAACTAAATGTTCTCCTTAGTAGGATCTCCACTCTCCTTCAACCACAGTATTTTTGAGTAAGGAGAAAAAGCATTAAAAAGATGCTGTGCCAGCAGAAGGCGGAACTCCTTGAAAAATAATACCTGTTCTATCTGTAAAACATGCTTCTCAGCAAAATCAGTAGCAGGGGGGCCACCTAAATGGTAGCATCTAAAGTGTAATATAGCTTCCTGCTGTTTTCATGCAGCCAAGGCATCCATTAAAGAGCTGGCACAGCTTCCATGGGCACATTAAAAAATGGCCTTTACTAAATACACAACCTCTTCTCGACTTCCTCATATAGATTACACTGCTTTAATTGGTCAATCATTCCTACTGTTTTCTCCTGGTTCCAGGGTAAGTGAGAAAGCTGAACTGTTCCTGTATGTTATGGCAACATTCTCTCCTGATGAGGATGTATGACATCGAATTAAGGCTGAGAATGCACTTTCTCCAGGTTATTACTTCCCTTTACCATCTTTATGCCTGAAATGTGAATGTTTGTACTCAATATCCCAACCGGCTTGAAACTCAAAGGTTCATTCCTTTGCTCTAGGGAAACATAGATCTCTGCTGGCCAATATGATAAATTGCTTTTTGTTTTGCCCTTCTCAGACCTTTGGAAGTACTACAGATTAAAAATAAAGACAGCTCAGGAGAAATCAGAAATTCTAACTATAGGTCAGAAGTTGTTAAGCTGAGTGAAATACAGAAGGCCTGAAAATTTCACCATGCATTAAGGTAACTTACTGACCCTTTTCATTGCAACTGTCATTTATTCATCTATTTTTTTAACCACTTGGTAAGACTGCAAATAAACATACGAACAATATGATCTCGGGTGCAGGATCCAAAAAATCTACTCTTAGCTCTGCAACTTTATTAACTATGTAAGCTTGGCCAGGCTGCAAACTTCTTTTGCTCTGTTTCCCTCATAAAGATAGGTAATATGCCTATTGTAAAGATAGGTAATATGCCTATTGTAGCCTAAGGAAAAAATGGCTCATAAAGGCTTAAAATAGGTGATAATGAAACATAGTGCCCAGTAGAGAGAAAAGGGTTTTAGTTTTTTCACTGCATAAACCAAACTGTTGATAATGTCTTTCCTCCTATTATTTCTACTTAATCATATACTTAATGAAAATAGGGACTCTTTTATTCATATTGGAGTTCTTAGGACCAACAAAATTCCCTAGACCTAGAGTAGCACCCTACCCATCACGTGAGAGAGCTGACCCTGAGTGGCGCCCAACCGCCATGTGAGAGAGTAAGCCTGGAGCAGCACCCCCACCCACCTACAATGTAAGAGAGCAGACCCAGAGTGGTGCCCCCAACAACATCAGAGAGCAGACTCATGGTGGAGGAGTGGCATCCTGCCGCAAGGAAAGCACAGCACAGGGCAGGAGAGGCAAAAACTAAGCGAACAACCTGCCCAAGATGAAGACAATGCCCAGGCAGAAGGGAGCAACCAGATGCCACAACCTGGACATTAAGTCCAACAGCCACTTGAGCACCTGCCTTGTGGCCTACATCCAGCAGAGGACAGAAGGCTGATGGTGATCTTCATCTACCAACAGGATCAAGGAAATGCCTGACTTGAATAGTAACCACAGTCTGGAGAGAATGAACAGATGGTCCTCTATTGTAGGGAGGGTACTTCAAAAACCCATAGGCCCAAAAGCTAATCCTAGAAAAATCATGCCTCCTGGATCCCAAGACTATGGGTCATGGAAAGAAACCACTCATTCAATAATGCAGGAATTTTTTATTGACTCGATCTTTTTTGATTTTCCTGTTTTGTATTATTTTTATCTTTCCTTCATTGGGTTTGTTTTTTTTTTCAGAGTTAGGGGTTTTTCACACTTTTTTTAATCTTCTTTTAGTTTCTTTTTTCCCCTTCACCTTTTTATCTCTTCCCTTTTCTTTCTTTTATCTCCTGTTTTTGCCCTTTTTACCTTTTGTCTTCTTTTACTTATTCAACAACTGTCACCTATCACTATTAATTTCCCTTTACTCCGTAATAGTACCCCCTATATTACTTTTATCTTCTATTGTTTAATTTTTCAAATTTTGCTTTTCTTCATTCTCCTGTTCCACACCCCCTCTATATTTAGTAGTATAACTACTAAGTGTTATTAATCTCTAGATAGTTTACTGCTGTTCTAATATTGTACTATTTTTAGTAGAAGTAAAAGTGCCCCATTTAACAGCTCTTTAGTATAGGTCAATCTTAGAGCAACATTAGGTTTGTCTTAGTGTTCATACAGAGAGGGTGGTATTTCACTGGTCCTTAGGTTTTGTCAATATTCAGTTTGTATCTAATGCTACCATTGATGTTGATTTTATTACTACAGATGAGGTGTTATAGTTTTTACTATTAACTGGTTTTCTTGAGATGCCAATATCTAGATTCCTCAAGGTCATTAAAATATCATGACCTATTCCAGGAGAACTGGGTATTGGGGCAAACTGTACCCTCCAACCTCAGGCAAATGGAGGGGGTTGGATCCTAAGACAGAGGCACAGGGTAGTACTTAGTCATACCCTGAGAACACCATGGAAAGCCTCAACACAAAACAAATAAAACCAGAAACATGAGAAGACAAGCCAACAAAAAGCCTCCAAAAACTTCCAACTCCCCCAAAGCTAATCCACAGGGCATTAAAAGAGAAGAAATGAGATCCTCACACAAAAATTACCCATTTTGTTATCAGGGAAGATAACAAAACAGAACAATAATGCAACTGGCAAGATCACAGAAGAAATGAGCAACAAGAAACTGGGACAATTAAACAAAATCTTCAGCAAGTCTAAAGAAGACACTAGTCAGACTCCAAAAAAGGAGTCCAATAGAAATTCAAGAGATGAAAATTCTACGGAAAGCAGAGGCAGCAGAAGTGACCAATGTGAGGACAGTTTCAGAACTAGAAGACAGAGCTGTTGTCAGTGACCAATCAATGAGAAACATTTTAAAAACAACAAGAGAACAGGAAAAACGGATCTAACAGCTCCTAGAGGATGGAAAGACTAATCTAAGATTAAATGGAATTAGTAGAAAATCAGAAGATAGCACAAATGACATAAAAAACCTGTCCACTAAAATAATAAATGAAAGCTTTCAAATATGGGGAAAGAAGTGAACAAATAGGTAAGTGAGGTAAAGAGAACCCCAAATAGCCATGCTTAGAAAATGACCTCCCCATGACACATCACAGTCAAAATTCTGGAAGTCCAACACTGGAACAGAATCTTAAAAATGGTTAGAGAAAAGCAATGAATAACTTATTTTAAAAATCCATTAGAATTACAGTAGACTTCTCAATACAAAATTTAAAGGCAAAGAGAGCTCAGGGTAAAGTATTTCAAGGCCTCAAAGGAAACACATCCTATCCCAGGCTGACATTTCCTGCAAAACTATCTTTCAAAACTGATGGAGAAATAAGGTATGTATTTTCATGATAAAAAGCACCTAAAGAAATTCATGACCACCAAACCAGCACTCCAAAAGAATCTCAAGGATACCCTAGAAAGAGACAACAAAGCTAATAATGACAAAATGTCTAATAGTGTGAATACACCAGGTAGAGTAAGCAGTTACATAGAAGGGAAAGACAGAGAATCAACAACGGGAAAATAATGCAATGATTGGACTAAGTCAGTATCTATCAGTAATAACTCTCAAAGTTAATGGTCTCATTTTCCCAGTCAAAAGATAAAAGCATCTAATAGACTCTTAGTGAACAATAAAATGACAAGAGCAGTATATGAATAAAATAAGATACTCAACAGAGAGACAGAAATTATGAAAAGAAAGCAAAGACAAACTAAAGAAATTGAAGAAGACAATTATTACAAAAAAATGAAGAGCATTAATAGCAAACTTGGTCAAGCAGAAGAAAAGATTGGTGAGCTCATAGACAAGTCACTGAGATTACTCAATCAAAAACAAAACAGAATAAAAGAATGAAGACTTACTTTTCCATATAAACAAAAGATAAGCAAGTTCATTATCATTGGGTATGCCTCATAAAAATATTAGAGTGCTTCAAGTTGAAATAAAATGATGCTACATTTAAAATATGAAAATATGAATGTACATCAGCACACAAATATTCTTATAAAGGTAAAACTACAGTCAAATTCAGAGCAGTTTTACTTTAACAGTGGTGTATAAAACCATGTTTAAAACTAGAATGAAAGTTAAAAGCCAAAATTATTAAAACATCTTGACCTACAATAATTTGTCAATGAATATACACCATACAAAGTATGACATCACTAATATAAATGCAAGAATAGAAGTTCAACAGTAGCTTATTTTGTACTGAAGCTCTGAACAACTATTGTAACTATAAAATGTTTTATGTAAGCTCCACAAGAGTTATAAGAAAAGCTCTGATAAACAAAATATAGTAAGAAAGCAGAATACTAAAAGCATACCACTACAAAAAATCATCTCTTTACAACGGAAGACAAGTGGGAAAGAATGGAAGAAAGGAATTGAAAACAATCAGGAAACAACAAAATGACCATAATTTGTCATTATCTATCAATAATTAATGAAAATGAGATTAAATTGTCCAATCAAAACATACCGAATGACTGAACAGATTAAAAAACAAAATAAAACTAGTGTCAATCCTGTGCTGCCTTCAAGAGTCTCTCTTTAGCTTTCAGGGCACACATAAGCTGAAAGTAAAGGAATTTTAAAAAATATTGTATGCAAATGGTAAAAGAGAAGATGGGTGCTATACTTAAATAAGGGCATTAAATAAACATCAAGATGTAAATTTATCAAAAGAATACAACAATTCTAAATATATGTGCCCTAAATCTGATTACCTAGACCTATAAAGCAAAAATGAACAGAAGTGAAAGAAAAAAAATATCAATTCAACAATAGCAGGATACTTCAGTACCTTACTTTTAACGATGGATTGATCATCCAGACAGAAATCAGTAACAAAATAGACTTGAACCAATACTATAAACCAAATGGAACTAACAGAACAATTCATCCAACACCACTAGAATACATTTTTTTGAGGTAAACAGAAATCATTCTCCAGGATAGATCATTTATTTGGCCACAAAATATCCTCAACAAACTTAAGACTGTAATTTTACCAAATATCTTTCTCTATCACTATGGTATAGAAGTACAGAGGACCAGCACAAAAAATACTGGGAAATTCATAATATGTGAAAATTAAACATGCTCCTAACAATGGCTCAAAGAAGAACTCAAAAGGGAAATTTGAAAATATCTTTAAACAATAGTTGTAAATATTAAATTTAAACTATTAAAACAATAGTTGTAAATTATTAAATTTCATAGTTAAACTTACTAAACCTTTGCAGCAAAAGCAGTTCTAAGAGGGGATGTTATGTCAATATCTTCCTACACTAAGAAAAAGACAAATTTCAGGTAACCTAACTTTATACCTCCAACAACCAGAAAAAGAACACACTAAGCTACATCTAGCAGACTAAAGGAAAAATAAAGCTGAGAACAGAAATAACTGAAATAGAGACTATAAAAACAATAAAGAGGAAGGATAAAATTAAAAATTGATTTTCTGAACAGGTATAGTAAACTGATAAAACTTAACTTGATGTATTGCAACAAAGAAAGATTCAACAAATCATAAATGAAAGAGGACACATCACAACACACACCACAGAAAATATAAATGATTTTAAGACACCACTATCAATAAAGGAATAAACTAAGAAAACAGATACATTCCTAGAAATACACAACATGCCAAGGCTAAGTTATGAAGAGACAGAAAAGCTGAACAGAGCTTAAGTAGGAGATAAATAGAATCAACAATAAAAAAAAATTGCCAACAGAGAAAACAGTGGGACCTACTAGTTTCACTGGTGAGTTCTATCAAACATTTAATGAATTAACATCAATTCTTCTCAAGATCTTCCAAACATGCAACAGGAGAAACTTCAAATTCACTTTATGAGGCAGCATTAACCTAATACCAAGGTTATTCTATTACACAGAATGAAATTATCCTTATCAAGATACCAGCAACCCATATTCAGTATCACATTACATACACCATGATTAAAAAACCTACCACCGAAATGTCAAAATGATTTAACATATGCTAATTAATAAATATGATATATCACATTAAGAGTAAAGGTTTAAGATCATATAATAATTTGCCAATATAAGAAAAGTACTAAAAATTTAACGCTATGTAAAACTCAATAAAAACTCAACAGAAGTAGGTATAATGGAAACGTTTCTTAATCTAATACAGGTTATATACAATAAGCCAACATATAATTTTGCTATGATAAAAACCTGAAATTCTTTTATTTTTTAAATTTTATTTTAATGGTACATTTTAGATGTACATAGTGATAACATTCATCATAGGGGATTTGTACCTGTACATGACATATCTTGTTGCTTCTTTTTTTCCCATTCCCCTCCCCTCACCTCCTCCTCCCTCCCTATTTACAAAAGCTTTGTTTCCATTTTTTCCTTCCATTTCTTATTTCTCTTGTCCCTCTGTTCCTTTCCCCCTCCCTTGTTCCCTTTCCCATTTGGACATTTTCTTCCCTTTCACAATATAATACATTTTAGTCTTCATATACACTTCAGTTTCTCACACCAGAGAAACTATGTGGTATTTAAACATGTGTGTCCAATTTATTTCACTTGAGAGTATAGTCTCACGATGTATCCATTTACCTAGGAATATCTCAAGCTTATCATTCTTTATGGCAGAGTAGTACTCCATTGTATAAAAAAACCACATTTTCTTTATTCATTCTGCTGTTGGTGGGCATTTGGGCTGTTCCCAAGATTTAGCTATTACAAACTGTGCTGCTATAAACATGGGTGTGCATATATCGCTGTGGTATGATGCTTTTAATTCTTTTGGGAAGATACCAAGAGGTGGAATAGCTGGGTCAAATGGAATCTCTAGTCCTAGTTCCCTGAGGAATCTCCACACTGATTTCCATAGCGGTTGCACCAGTCTACATGCCCACCAACAGTGAGAAGGGTTCCTTTTTCTCCACAGGCCCTCAAGCATTTGTTATTGGCTGATTTGTTGATAATAGCCATTCTTTCTGGAGTGAGGTGGAATCTCAGGGTGGTTTTAATTTGCATCTCTCGAATGACCAGTGATGTTGAACATTTTTTCATCTGTCTATCTGCTGTTTCTACTTCTTCATCTGAGAATTGTCTATTCATTTCAGTTGCCCAGGTTTGGATTGGGTCTTTAAATTTGGGGGGGTCTGATTTTTTTGAGTTCTTCATATATTCAAGATGTTAGTCCTTTGTCAGAGGAATAGCTGGCAAAAATTTTTTCCCACTCTGTGAAAACCTGAAATTCTTATCTCTAAGGTCAGAAACAAGACAGGGACACTGACTCTCACCAGTTCTATATAAAATAGCACTGAAAATTCTAGACGGAGTCATCAGGCAAGATAAATGAATACATATAGTCAGGTAGGAAGAAGTAAAATTTTCTGTTTACAGATTAGATAATCATATATAGAGAAAACCCAAATCTCCACTAAAAAACTGAACTAATAAATTCAATAACATTACAAGACACAAAATCGATATGCAAAGAAAGTGGTTGCATTTCTATCCCATTTTTAAACCCCCCCAAATAAAGAGTTTAAAATATAATACTATTTACAGTAACATCAAAAATAAATACTTAAAAATCCATTTAACCAAGGAGGAGAACAATCTATATATTTTAAACTATGAAGCACCAATAAAAAATACTGAAGAAGACGCAAATAAAATGAAAAAATATCTCATGTTCATGGTTGATAGAAAGCATTAAAATTGTAAGAAGGTTCACATATCCACAAAGTGATCTACTCAGCCTAATTTGCCAAAATTCCAATGGCATTTTTCACAGAAAGAGAAAAGACAACCCTGAAATGTATATCAAACTATAAAAGGTAGCTCAATCTATATCAATCCTGAACCAGAACAAAGCCAGAGATACTGTATTACTTAATTTCTAATATTTCATGGAAGTATAGCAATCAAAACAGTAAGGCATTAGCCAAATTAAAACCCCCGAGTATAGAATAGATACTAGAAATAAATTCATTTATGGTCATTGAATCCCTAGTACAGTTGCTAAGAACACCTTATATTGAAGATATTATTATAGTATCTTCAATAAAAAATACTGTTACAGTATCTTCAATAAAAGATAACAGGAAAGTTCATTATTCATATGCAGAAGAATGAATCGGACCCTTTTTTGAATCCATGTACAAAATCAACTCAAAATGTATTCTAGAATTCAATAACAAAAAAGCAACTATCAAACTGTAAGAAGAAACATGGGAAAAACTTCATTATATTGGTCTGACAATGATATTTTGGATATTAGTCTAGCAGGACAGCAAACAAAAATTAAAATTAGAGAAAAGGGATTTAATAAAGATGAAAAGCTCCTGACCAACCAAGGAAAGAATCAATAGAGTGAAGAGACAACCTAAGGAATGGGAGAAAATATTACTAAACCGTGCACAGGATATATCCAAAATATACAAGAATCTCCAACTCATTAGCAAAAATAACCCAACTAAAAATGAGCAAAGAACCTAAATAGATATTTTTCTAAAGAAGAAATATAAATGTCTAGGTCAATAACTTCGTCACTGTGACAGTGAAAAGTTAACTATAAATGAGGTAAAGATTTATGGATTTAGAGATTTCAGTTCACAGCAGGTTGGCTCCATTGTGAGGTGCAGCAGAACATTGTGGTAGGGCATGTATATTATAGAATAAAGCTGCTCATCTCATGGTGGCAAAGAAGTAAAGACAGATGAAGGAGAGGGCGGTCCCAATGTCTCCCTTAAGGACATTTAAGGGCATGCTCCCAATGACCTAACTTCCTCCTACTAGGCTCCAACTCTTAAGGGTTCCCCCACTTCCCAACAGCAACACAGACTGATGACCAAGTATTTAACACACATGTCTTTGTGGGATACTTCAGATCCAAAATATAGCAATGGCCAGCAGGTACATGAAAAAATGCTCAGCATCACTAAGCATGAAGCTGCAAATTAAAACCACAATGACCAATCACTTCATACCCATTACAATGTTTGTTATCAGAAAAGACAAGAGATAAATGTTAATGAGAGTAACAGAAAAGGAAACCCTTGCACAGTGCTGGTGAAAATAAAAATTGGTATAGTTGTTACTGGATTACACTATAAAATATACTATCTTGTACTTATACTGTATGGAAAATAGTATGGAAGCTCCACAAGATATTAAAAATAGAAGTATCATATGATCCAGAAAACTCATTTTTGGAAAAATACCCAAAGGACATGAAACCAGTATTTTGAAAAGACATCTGCCTGCCATGGTCACTGCACCAACCACTCACAACACCCAGAATGCAAATCAATCTAAGTTTCTGTTGTCACACAAACGTATAAAGAACATATATTACACATACCATACATACATACATATGCACACACACAAATGGATTATTAGCCATAAAAAACGAGTTTCTATCATTTGACCTACACAGAGGAACCTGAAGGACATTACACTAAGTACATTAAAGTCAGACATGGAAAGACAAATAAAATACTGGTTTAAGTTCACTTATGGATAATATCTAGAAGTCAAACCTGTAGAATCAGAGAGTATAATGATGATTATAGTGTGCAGGATATAGACAGGGTACAAAATTTCATTTACATAGACTGAAAGTTCTAGAGATGAAATGTACGGCATGTATACTATAATTAATATTTTATTGTATATTTGAGATTTTCCAAGAGCAGATTGTAGATTTTGTCATTACACATAAAAATTGGTAAGTATATGACATTATGGATATGTCATTTAGATTAATCATGGTAATTACTTCACAATGTGTGCATATAGATATACATATACATCCATACATATCACCATCTGTACTTTAAATGTATAATTTTTGTTAATTACAAAGCTGGGAATAAGGAAAAGAAAATTAATCCAAGAGAGAGAGAGAAGAGAGGGAGAGAGGGAAGGAGGGAAAGAGAGAGGGAGGGGGACAGCAAAGGATAGGAAAGAAAAAGGACATGGAAAGAAAGGAAAAGAAGAAAGGAAAGGAGAGGTGAGAGGAGAGTGGAATGGAGGGGAAAAGAAAGGAAGAGAGAAATGCAATAGGCAGTTTCTGTAGGGTTTTTCAGCAGCATGAACACAATCTAATATCTGGTCCTCATTTTCATAGAAATATATTCTTTAACTATTTATAAGGGATTATTTAGGTTTCATATGATGAAATTATACTGTCCAAACTCACTCTTATACAACAGGATAATTTACTGCTAATGCCCATGTAGTCCAGTATTAAGTGTACCTATCTCCTGTAAGTAGATGATAGGAAACCAAATTACTAAAGGATTTTGTATGGTGAGTCTTAAATAGGAATATTTTTTGATAATTGAATTTAGAGTACAGAGCACAGACTTAAAGTCCATGGAAAATGGAAAATAAGGAAAAAGTGGCAAAGGAACTAGAGGTTTTCTAAAAAATTAAATAACAAACATTTTCACTTCAACAAAAATATATGTAGTTTGTGTTCACAAGAAACATATGAAATATAATGTCTCCATGTCTCCTTCTTTCACTGATTTGATTTTCTATTCTGGATAGAGACACAGGGAAAGACAAATATTTCTCTGCTACTATAAGGAACACTCTTAGTGTAAACATGAGAAAACAGAAGCCACACTAAGCTTTAGTGCTGGAGAGAAATAGGTAATATTGAAAAGCATGATGAACTAGGAAATCACATTCTTTACAAAAAAGGCAAATACAATTGACTGTTGCCCTGTTAGAATTTCAGCTGAGTCTCTAGATCTAATTTTTAAGAGAAACAAAACATTCGGGTTCTCAACTGTAAAATATCTTAATTTTTAACATTAGACATAAATTTCTACAAATGCAGCTTAGGGCTAAAACATCTGATCTCAGGTCTATACACAGTTCATGGACTGTGACATTAAGACCCTTATCTAAAGATATGTTGCGACCAGATAATGATTAAACTTAATTTTATGAAATTAAGTTTAAAAAGAGCTGTACCCTTATTTTAAATAGAAACATGCATCCCCTAATTCCCTTGTCCCATTGTTCTCTTTGGGTTGACCTTAATTTTTGCTCGTAGGCTGTGATATTCCAAAATATATGATAGATACAACAGAACTAGTTTATGTTATCTCTGGTTACTTTTCAGTCAAAAGAGTCACCCTTTATATGTTTTTAATACCTCAAACAACTGTCATTCCATCTTGGAAGGTGCCTCCAATTTTTATGTGATTCTCTTTGAAAATGTTGTTCTTCTTACTTGCCTTGATCAGCAACACATTTATAACTTGTTACCTTAGGTCTGCTTTTCTATCAATGGCTTCTTTCATCCTTCTGTGCTGGATTTTAAATTTACCTGACCTTTCCCTCAATTTCAGATAGATTGTACTAACTCTCTGCCTATCCTCTGCTCCCGTGCTCTAGTTTTATTAGCTTTTCATATATATCACCAGTTTTTTATTCTAGGTCTTCTGTGGATAGTCTACTATATTGATATCAAAGTGGAGAACTTTACTTTAAAAAGAAAGTGGTATGTTTGGGTCATCCTTATTAGTGGCTAACTTCTACTCATCTAATTCTATGTCAAAAGTTATCATTTGTTGATACTAATCACTAAATGGGTCCATCTATTATTTCTGTTCTTTTTCTAATATATACCTTATTCCTCTTTCATATCTCCATCCTTTTTTTTTAACCCAGATCTCTGCATACAAATTTTAATGTTGTAGGTTGTGATGGTAGCTGATACTAAGCATACTTGAGAGTGAATGGATAATTTTTCGTAAGACTGATCTTGGCTCCAAAACAATTTAAATAATCAAAGATATGACCAATGTAATGTATGTTTTTAACACTCCATGTATAGCAAAGTATTATAAAGACATCTTTTGCTTGTTTTGAAACATAAACTTTATATAATTTTAATTTTCAAACAGACAATTCATGTTTCCACATCTATGAAACAAAAGTTTTCTATAAATTTTAGTGTTTAGATTTGTAACCTCAACAACATAACTACCTCAACATTAGACATTGTAGGTCCTATTGTACGGTGCTTAAAAAATAAATATACTATTTGTGTACATGATTTTCTGGCCAGATTCTTCAGTGAAAACAATGCCTAAGAAAAACCAGTTATATTCTTTATAGGTGAGAACAAACACGGCATCTAATATGTTATGAAAATCACACATTATAAGAGTGTGCTCTGAACAACTGTGTATCAGATTTTCTGAAACCAAAATTTAGCAAGTACAGTCACATACTGTTAAAAGAACCAACTCTATTCAGTTTGGTGTTCTAATGAAATTCCAAAAAGTTACTATACTTTAGGATAACTTTAAATCTATCATCATGGAAGGCATTATGCCCAGTTTTTAGAATTTAACGGTGAAGTACCTGTACATTACTGTGCACTAATTTTAGTAGCACAATCTCTTGTAACTTCATGATAAATTTATTGTTAAAATCCTTCTGTCTAATTTGGTCATACTACAATGAAAATCTCCCTGCATTATGGATGGATATATAATAGGAAGCTTCTGAGTAATGTCTTTTTCTCCATTTACCCAGAAAAATCTCTTCTAGCAGTAAGATTAATCCATTATTTATTATGTCTGAAAGATAAGATTCAATAGAGCTAACATGTGACAAAATGGAACAGAACTTTAGAAGCAGATTTTGGTTCAGTATGAAAGGAGGGTTACAAATGAAGGAAACAGCCTTCCTTGTGAGGTGGTGAGATCCATGTTATCTGAAACAGTAAAACAGATCTGATGCTGGAGGAAAACATGCAAATGCTAGGTGAAACATTGGTGAATATTATTTCTAAATCTCTGTCAAAAGGTGACATGTCAATACTTGGCAATTTGAGAAAAGATAACAGAATATATAAACTGAAAAATATTGATCTAAACATATACTTATTGTGTTTTAGGAAATTCCTTGTGCCCTGGAAATAAACCAATGAACAATAACATACTTCCTGACCTTAGAATCCATTGGAGACCAAAACAGACAATTATAGACAATCTGAAATGCATATGCCCTTGGTTACACAAAAGTACAGGGCAAACAAGGACTATGTAGTAAAACAGACAAAGCTCATGCTTGTGGCATCAGGAAAGCAGACGGCCCACCCCAAACAACCACTTTTAAAGGATTTTGCATGTGGTATGTCAAATAGCAAACTGCTCATGATGGCAAATACATAATTTTTTAACTTATTTTACTATTTCTTTTTTTTATTTTAAACCAAGAACATGTATTGGTACATTCTACATACAATGGTCACATTCATTACATTTATTCTGTACCTATACATGGTGCATCTTGGTTCTCCCCCCTCTCCCCCGCCCCTTC